>OY776303.1:27623865-27683018 GCA_963675345.1 Trididemnum clinides
ACGTAAAGACTTTATTCATGAGTTTGTACAGAGGTTTTCTGCAAGACTTTTAGCAACTGACTTTGGCCTATTTGCTAAATTAATTTTAAGTTAGTGTAAAACCTAAAAATAAGTTGTGCATACTTTTTGAAAGTATACCAATAGCTGTTTGAATGTATGATAAAAAGTTATCCTACACAAAAGGCTTCAGACCTGTCTGATTAATTCACATGACACATGGTTAAAAACAATCTAAAAACGTTTCGTTTCCAGCAAACTAAAACACTTTCACCAGTTTTTGAAAATGAGCTTAACAGAGCTCCACAGTTTTAGCTTTCCTACAGCAGTACGGTGCTACGGCAACAATTCGTCTTGTACCTGACGTCACGGGTTGCCAACAGAATATTAAATATCAAAATTGTTTCATAAATATGTTGTTAACAAAAGAGAATTTCATATTTTCAATTGCAAATTCGAAATTAGCGTAAATTTTTTGATTCCATATCAAAATTTCTTGGGGTTTAGCGGGGCCTTAAATTGCCATAAAAATACGTTTTAGCGGAAGCACTTTGCTAACGTCTCCCAAAAAAGTTTCCGACCCCTTTTCTACGGACGTTATTTTTGAGAAAATGAGGTAAACAACTTTTATGGTCAATGATCAATTATAAAGTAATTTTAGTTCTCGAAACAATTAAATTTTTTGAAGTTGGCAAGTTGGGTTCTGACTTTTGTTTTAGCCGAAAACCGCTTTCTTCCTCCGAAAAATTTGATTTTTGTAAAACTTATTTCCAATTACAACGTCACCATGACCTCATCAACTGTCTTATGACAATCACCTTAGGGTGATTATAAGTGGTGCGAAGTTTAATGTTTGTGCGATTAATATTTTTGGAGTAGTTATCTTAAAAAGCGCTTTTACATTTAATTGCTTGTTGCGTGGGCAATAAAGCATAGAATGTCAAAAGTTTGACATTGTGAAAGACAACTAGCTAATATCCATCGAAAAAGCTTTCCACGATGAGTCTACCGCCAGTATTTTTTGAGAAAATATAGAAAACTAATTTTACAATTAGTGGTTAATTATGGCGTCATGTGAGATCCCAAAGAAATGAAATTTGTTGAATTTGGTAATTTAGGTACTGGCTTTCGTTTAAGCTACGAACCGCTTTCTTCGATAAAAAATGCGACTTCAAAACAGCACCTTTGACTATGACGCCATCATTACGTCACGAACCCCCTTATGACACTCACCACGGGGTGGTGATCAATCGCGTCAAGTTTCATGCACGCATGCCCAGTAGTTTCAATGGAGTTAAACAAAGACACAGTCGCACAGAATAGCGTTTTATGGTATAGAATAGATAACTCCACCCAACAAAATTGAACGCGATGTTGAAACATCTTGATAAAGTATATAGATGTGATCATTCAATATAAGTAAAATAATCATCTTTCAGCTGAATAACAAACACAAACAAAAATTCACCAACGTTCTTGTTAACCAAACCAGCTAGGCTACTTTATGTCAGAGTATACAATAATGACAAATTTTTTGTATATTCCGTTTTGCTAAGCAAACATCTTGCCTCAACTGAATGTTACACATCAAAACTCCAGCAAAGTTTGGACTATTGATTCTCAGGTTTACTGTCGCTCTTTTGTGAGTATGGCGATTAAGCATGCATTGCAAACAAACGTATAGTTTATAGAGATGGAGTCAAGGGCTCTATTGCTAATTTCGATTCAAAGTAAATATAAAGATCTACTGCAGTATTTTGTAGTACGTTACAAAGGATCCCTTTACTCGTTGGTGAAGGTAGCAAATAGTAAGTGTTTGTGGTTGATCTTAGCAAACCTGACAGCGCAGGTAATCAATAAAAAGCTCAAGTTTCTTCAAACCTAAAATCATCAACAATTTTGTTGCCAATTTATCAAAACTTTGAGCTAAAGTTGGCAGACCAAAATCCGGTCATTGTTGTTCCAGCTGAAAGAATGCCGGTAAAAAGTTTATGAATCGTTTAGGTAGTGAAGTTGCGTCTCAAAAAGCCAAAAATGGCTGTGTTAATTACTCTTCTTATCGCGTTGTATTGCTTGGCACCGTAGGATCCCGTTTCTTTGCTTGAGGTATGCACTCGGTAGTTACAAGCAGAACTTTGAACATCAAAAGATGAATCGAATTTTGAAGAGATTGTTGTGTTTGATGTTCATTGTACTGTTGATAACGTTGTGCTGCTTGATAGTGTAGTGTAAATCTAAGCAACGCACATTTCAAAGTGTGTTTCACTTTTACTAAAGAATAAGTTTAAAAGAATTAATCATGACTAAAGCTTTCGGAGTGCAACGTTTTACCAAAACTTGTTATTTAAGCAGGACCTATTTTAATCTTATTTATCTTTTACGAAAAATATGGTAGTTTAGTTGCCAGGATAGAACTGTTACGGCATCGACTTCATAAAAATACAAAAAATAATCTTTGTTTGACGTTGCTCAACATCCCAAAAGTCTTAGTTCTGTAAGTACTATAACACGCCTTTTTGTTACCTCAGTTAGTATCTGATAGCTAAGAGATTGTCATGCCATTCTCGCGCGCTTCAAACTGGGTGAGGTTCGCTGGCAAACAACTGAACTTTCGCTCCGAATGCAAAACAAAAAACGTTCTTTTAAGTTGAGTAAAGGTTCTATTGTTTTTTTTTACTGCACGAAAGTTAGCTTATTTCGCTGCACTACAAGTTTTGGTACAATCTCGTATCAAGAAGAAAAATCCTTGGTATCATTTTTCTCTGTCTATTCTTCTTGGCTAATATTTACTTCAACTGCGAATGTGGAATTCCTGTTACTTTAACTGAGTTTTTCTTCACAAAAAAGAAGTTTACTTTTTTGGTTTTGGAGGAAGAAAGAGCAAAGACCTTAGAATTCCTACAGGGTTTTTGTGGATAGGTTTTTGGTGTGAGGACTCTGTAACAAGAACCTAAAACTGCATAAAAAACTAAAACGATTTCTGTCGATTGCAGAGGTGCATTTCTAAAAGACTCAGTTGGTAACTGAATCTTAAATTAAACGAAAAATAGGCAGCGTCTATTCATTTACAAACAGAGCCACAACGCCTACATCTACTAGTCAGTAATGATGACGATGATGATGATGATGACGACGACAAACGATTTCTGCAGTCTCAGTTGCTCAGGCAACTTGAAATTAAAGTCAGTCTCACTTAAGCCTTGAATATACCTATTTATCCTTTTTCCCAAGTTTTGGTTGTCAACTGCAATTCTGCGAGGTACCACCTATTTTCCAAATAAAGATGGAGGAGTCCCATCAAGTGCCTTACCAAAGAAGGCAACAAACGAACTTCCCAGCTTTTTTCCGTAACTACTTCTTTCATGCTAAGAGTCAAGCAGGACAAGGAAACTGACCAGGTTTACAGACTGCCAAGCGAAAGCTTTTTCGAAGAATCGGTAACTTTTTCTCAATCATTGACTAACAGTACATTTTGCAGGACCTTGGCTGGCCGAGTTAATTTCACCCTTGCAAATTTATTTCCTTCTCTATTTTTATGGCGTTAAACTAGTTGAGGGCATTTTATAGAACGTTTGTGTATTTTATACTTTCAAGGCCAGGAATTTACTTTTTTCATGTGCTCGTTTTATATTTTGTTTCCTTTTTTCCTAAAAACTTGATTTAGCCGAAGTTAAGTCCTAACCAAACTAATAACAGTTTATGAGGAAATTACCAAATACATTTCTTGATATTACAGCATTTGTGTGCTACTTGACTTTACATTTGAAAATTTCTCAAATTTTTTTGGTAGGCTGGCTGAGGTTAGAAGCAAGTTTCGAGAGAGCCAAAAAATGTTCAAGGGGCTTTCCGTCCCTCAATTTTGTCAGATGACTTTTTACGTAGGTCGATGTTTGGTTTCCGTTATACTTAAAAATACTTTCATTAATTGAGTTGAAGAAATTTGTGGGCTCGGCCCTTTTGGCTTCCTAGCTACGCCTATGCCTAAAGTATAACATTCTGCTAATGGTTGTCATTGATTCGTACTCTCAACTTACATATGCTGTATTTCATTGCCAAAAATAGTTTTCAGATAAGGGAAATTTTTCTTGAATGTTTTTAACAGACAAACTAATACGAACGGTACTTAATTTAACGTAAGAAAGTTATAGGTGTTTTATTTTTTTGTTAATTTTGTTATGTTAGCTTTCCTGTGCTAAATAAAGTGGTGCTAGTATTAGTTTGGCTGTTAAAAATATAGAAAATAGTTGTTCGCAAATGTAAATAGCGCGTTCTGCTTGAGTGATAAGTCAAGTTGAATCATGATTAGCTTTAAGATACCTGTTAATAAGTAAAGTAGGGCTACACCCTCGGCATAAACGTCGACTCTGCTATCTAGCATAAATACTAAAGCCAACTTTAACCTAAACCTGCAAAATATTTTGACATAACCTTTAGATAATTGTTGTGATTGTACAATTTGTCTTCATCGTTCTTATTTTTGTTCCCAAATGAGTGTTTCTTGTGTGTTCATTTTTGTGTCAGCATGGCGTAGTTGCTAGCCAACCTGTTTGAAGTACATTATTTGCGTTGAAAATGGCGCCAGTTGAGGGCCGAAACGTTCGCAGTATATTTTTAACAAGTTGCTTGGCTGTTATTTTTGGATTAAAATGAGTGTTTTGTTTTTTGAATCAGCATTTGCTTAGCAAATTCACTTCGTCAACTCTGTTTCGAGTTGATTCTTGCTATAGTGTAAGTTACAACAAAAAATTACTGTACTTGCCGTTGACCTAAAACATTTCTGTAGAGTTATTGTGTAAACTCCATGTCACATTTAAAAACTGCTGGCTTGAGATGTACCGCATGAGCCGTGTACCGAGGAGCCGCAGACCGTATGATTTTTCATGGCAGACCGCATTGGTCTGCGGGCCTTAGATAGCTGATCCCTGCTCTAACTACTACACCACCGCGCTGACTGCTAGTCACACATGTCAGGACGTAACTGCCGTACAAACCAATCTCACCGACTTGCACTACGCTTTATCAGCTTAATTAACGCCACCCTCACTGAATACCTGCCTTAAGGTTGATAGTGTTATCAAGACAACATGGGTTCCAATTAGCACGTAGCATACAGCTCGTGGCCTTATTCGAGATCAACATCAGTAATCGGTATGCAGATAATCTCGATTCTGCTTTGGTGGCCCTCTTTGTCTTTACTTTGAAATGATAGGCGTGTCTAGGTGCCTTGTTGCTGCTTAGCGTTCTTACTTTTTTAATCCAACAAATAATCACAGAAATCGGTATTTTACTGGAGGTGTCTATTAGTCCCACATGCACAAAGTGTGCTAATGGCCAGTTGTCAAAAGTGGTGTTTCCGAATAGAAAGTCCAGCAACCAAAAAATGGGTTCACATCTTGAGTTAGGATATGAAGATATTGTGGCTTAAAAACCCACCCAAAGTCAGTTTTTACCGTACCGTTTTTACCAGGTCAGTTTTTCCCAATTACTGGCGGCAGCAAAACAGGTCTTCAATATGACCGAAGTTATCATTTCTCTTCCTTTTTTTCTTGTTCTTTCAATGTTAACAATAACATTTAGGTAAAGAGATACTCTTCTTACATCACAAAATAGCAGCATCCAGCAGATAATGTATGTCTAATGTTACATATTACAACTGAACGCACTCGCAAATTATTAGTTGCAATTAGCCCACCTTCTGTAGGTTTACCTTCTTGAAGTAGAATTTTATTTGGTTAATTAAGAGTAGGTTCCTGGACCACCTATTTGACTTGGCGGAAAAGAGCTGCATTATTTAAGTTTTAGCCCATACATTGAGCGAATCAGCAAGAATTGCCGGGCAAAACCCCACGGGTTTTGGACGTGTGGATTGGCTAACTGTAGCCAAGTTCTAGCATCATATCTGTAAAGGTTTAAACTTCATCTTATTGCATTTCTTTAATAATGTTGACTACCACGCTATTTCGTTGTGGCAGTAACTATTGGTTAAAGCGTCCGCCTTAAGTGCAGTGGGTTGCAAGTTTAAATCTTGACCGCGTCATACTAAAAGACGTCTTAAAAGTAGTATTTTAGCACGTCGGGAAAAGCACGCAAGTTCGCTGGGTGGTGTTTATAAAAAAGTCACTTTAAGGAATTCTTCCAGAAGCTTTGTGTTTAGGTAAGTGAAATAATTAATTATTGCGTTTCTTGGATTTTAGTTCTTGAACTCGAAAGTTACGTTTAGTTTTTAAGAATATTTCGCTTGTACCAGCTATCAAGAATTTTCCGGCATTTATCTCGAGCAATGTACGACGATGTAGATAAAGCTCAAAAGTTACCCCTTTTCAAGTTCTTGACCCAGGCTCCAACTTCTTTTTTCTCTCTTTGGAAAGATCTCAACGGTTCAGATGTATTTGCTGGCATTCATCGAGACCACACCCTTCTTGAAGAAAAAACCCTAGGTTTTACAAACATTTTGGTATTTTTTCCATTCTACGCTCAATTGCTAAATCATTTTATGCTCAATATCAACAATGCTATTTCTACTTAGATTTGGTTGGTATATCCAAAATGCCAAGTATACTGTACAATTATACTACATGTAAGTTATTCCATTGTATAAGAATTTTAATTTTCAACATAACACCACATAGCATTAAAATCTCACACAAAAAATACCATGGGATGCTGTCAGGTAATAACTTTAAAGATTGAGCTGTACTAAATGAAGAACGAAAATGCGATAGTTGAAAATTTTTTGTATTTCAAACATTGGTATTATTTTGACTTATCAGGGGTCATCAGTACAGTTGGTGATCGACAAGTTGCCCCTGGCTTTAAATAAAGGATAAACGTACTTGGCTATGCTTTGCTACATTTCATTTTTGTTCTACTGTCCAGCAGGATAGTGGCCCTGACAGCATAGATCCATTTTCCAGGATTGCTATAGGGTTTCTACAGTTTGTTATTTTTATTGAATATTTTTTATTTTTGCATATTGGAGGATCCCCCATCCAGAAAAAATACCGTTTGGTAGCTTCACCAAAAACCTCTTCATCCTAGGTGTTGCATGCATCACTTGATTGTTGTCGATGCGAAAAACAAGCTTTAGTTCAATGGCAATAAACGCGTTTCGCCGGAGCCCTTTTTACTCAACTGGTTATTTAAACGTCGATAGAATTTAACAAAATTTTGAGAATTTGACAAAATATTGGAACTGGTTAGCTCTCTATATTACTATCAATCTTATAATCCACAGTTACAAGAGATAACTTTCTTCTGAAAGTTTTGTATTCAAGTATAATTAATAATTAGAGTCACTTACCATAATCTTGTTATGAAGGTTTTGTATTTAAATATAATTAATAATTGGAGTCACTAATCTTTGAGCAGTGGGAAAGGCCAACAACAATTCCACTGAAATTCGAAGCCACATCTTCCTAATTACAGTTCAAATTCTCGACGATTTGAGCTACGGAATGACAAGCCTTTACTCTGATAATTTCTCTACGTCTTGTTGCCCATCTGCTACGGAGCTGTTGAGGTCAATACTATCAGCTGTTGTGGTCAAAACGGGATCACAAAATATTTTTTGATTACGGTAATCAGATAAACCAACCCAGTCTCTAAGGTTGTTCAAATCAGAGCAGCCTTGGTGCCGGTCCCAAGCACGGATAAATGGGGAGAATTGCGACAGGAAGGACACCGGGCGTAAAACCTAGCCAAATGTTTTTCAATGCGCGTCGTATCTAACTTTATACCGGATCGGTCGAGCCCCGGGATAACAACGACCGTTACCAGTGACTGGGCACCAAGGGCCACTGGTGGACATGCTACTTGGATGCAAAGAAAAGGTGGAAAGCAATGGAGAAGAAAGAAGGAAAGGAAGAAAACTAAAAAGATCAAGTTGAGGGTTGCTACATTAAACGTTGGAACCATGACCGGTAAGGGAAGAGAAGTGGCGGACCTTATGGATCGAAGATGGGTGGACATACTGTGTGTGCAGGAAACTCGCTGGAAGGGGGAGAAAGCAAGATGCATAGGTGGAGAATATAAAATGTGGTACTATGAAAGCGGGAACAAAACGAATGGTGTGGGAATCATATTGAAAAAGGAGCATGTGGACAGAGTAGTGGATTTGTGGAGGGTAACAGACAGGATCATATGCTTGAAGATGGAATTTGATGGTGTTATGTTGAATGTTATCAGTGCGTATGCGCCGCAGGTTGGGTGCGTACGTGAAGAAAAGGAAGGATTCTGGCTGGACCTAGATGAGACAGTGGAAAAGATATCAAAGAATGAAAGAATTGTGGTGGGAGCAGTCCTGAATGGGCACATAAGAAAAGGGAATAATGGTGATGAAGAATGCATGCAGACATGGATTCGGTAAGAGAAATAACAAAGGACAAGTACTGGTGGATTTTGCAAAGAGAATAGAACTAGCGATCACTAACACTTACTTTGCAAAGAAACCAGCGCGCAAAGTCCCCTACAACAGCGGCGGACGCAGTTCGCTGGTGGATTACGTTATGGTGAGAAGACAAAGGATCAAGGAGGTGGTGGAAACAAAGGTTATTGTCGGTGAATGAGCGCCAAGCAGGGAAACTGTGAATACCATTTTCAAGTCTCGTCTGGGGAAATGAATTCCGGTCTGTGAAACAGATAGGCCCGAAACCACTCATAGCCCCGAAATATTATATTTATTCAATGTTATAAGTCATAAAGCTGATCACAACATTGAAATGGGTTATGATATGAGCTTCTCCTAAGATCTGAGGCAAGCAACCTAAATGCTTCTATCTTAATCTGGGAGCCGAGCAGTCTACTCGCTGTTATGGTGGCCCAGTACCAGCAGCATAGCAAGATGGTTAAACACAGCAAAAGCTTATAAATTTAATTACCACCATCAACAAATTAATTGAAACTGAGACAATAAGAATGATTACATAGCAATACATACCTTGTAAAGCATCTTTGCAATGAACAAGAAACTTTGATCTGCACCTCTCAAAGCAGTCCTGATGCCTCTATACGTATTTCTGGTTTATGTGTCCTTGAAATAACCATTTCTTGGAGAAGCGATGTTATATGTTGGAATGAATTGAAAACAGTTGTTACTATAGCCAGATGGCCAGTCCACCTCTGCTCAAGCAGGCGTTTCAACTTTTCACCATTATAGTAAAGTGCAACTATGGGCTTGCGAAAAAAATTTAAAGACTACCGCAAACGTGCAAAAAATCATTGATCGCTTGTTCAACCGACACTGCGTGCACCACTGCAAGGTGCAATTGATGGTTCACGCAGTGCATATAAGGAATCTTTCTGTTTTCTCTTTCCTGCAATAGACGATGAACTCCTCCACAGTGTCCTATCATTACAGATGCGCCATCATAGACTTGACTAAGTATCTTTGATAAAGTCAGTCCTGTTTTAATAATATCCACCAAAATCACGTCAGTAATTGATTTCGCATCACCCGAATCGGTGCTTGATAAAGCCTAAAGACTTTCCCCTGCTTTCAAAGAATGTTTGTTAAAAAACAAATAACTAAGGAAATATTTTCTACACCACTTGGGTCCTTGGTGCTAGCAACTTTGATTGTATACCAAAAATTTCCAACTTTGCGCTTAATACTCTCGGTTACTACTGAGCTCATAGCAACAATAAGTTCGTTTTGCATATCGAGACTAGCGTACGTTGCATTTCGTAAAATAGTTTTAGTAATTACACGTAAACGCTGATCTTTTTCTATAGTGTAATTAAACAAACTTAAAAATTGTCCATTTCCTTTTTCGTCTTCGCTTTTATATGCGTCAATTTTTCTCTGAAGGCCAATTGATGAGCAGCCAAAAGAGCTACTATGTCAATTAAGATAGAAAAATAATAGCGATTTCTTTCAATTGCTTCTGTGTTGACTAATGAGATAATTTCCTGACCCATTTCAGACAGTTTGATTTTTTCTTTCCAGATACTGCAGCATGCTGAGCGTTCTTTGTTAAAGTTGATTCACTACGCCTTTCTCCTCCAGCTTTAGATTCAAAATTGCGGCAAGAAAAGCAAATAGCTGCATCAAACTTGACAGAATATTTCAACCAATCCCACCTCTGATACCACGCAGCATTAAAGCATCTTTTCTTGGTCCCAAACATGTTTCCAGAATAAGCACGCAGCCCAACTTGCTTCGGGTCGTCAACTCCCAAATCATTGACATCAGTAGATTTTCGTTTGTTCATGGGTCTACTTGCAGCATATGTCGTAGGTGCACTGCAGCTAGCACACAAGCTGAGACCTTACAAACTTTCAGAACTTTAACTCAAATTAGAACTTTGCGAGCAATTTCTCAAACTCATTTTGGGCCTTTTACTTCCTCCATGACAAGAGAAATAAAAACATCTACTGTAACTGTCGATAAGACGGTATATTGCGTCACAATTATTGTGTTACAGCAGTTGATTGCGCCACAATTGTATAAAGAATCAACAGCGTCAAACGAGAAATTGTTGAATTGAACGTTATTTTGGATCAGAAATCTAAGATTTTAGTACTATTGTTTGTTATCTTGTCGTTACGTGGTGCTCCAAACAAAACAAAGAATTTAGAGTAACCCAAAATAAGAGGCACAAGCAGTCGTCAGGGGGGTACGCCCCCCTGGACTCCTTGCAGCGACGGCAGTGGTGCTAAGCTTATATTGGCAAATTAGCAGAATGGGAGCTTGGTGCTATGTAGCTCAAATGTTAGATGCATCTGCCCAGTAATCAGGAGATATAGGTTTGAATCTCACCGAAATGGCGTGTAGGCTTTCACACTGCTCTGTGGTAAGAGACCTTTACAATTTACAGTTATAGATATTTTCAGTTTTTTACTAGGCTCAAAGTATTTACGATGACGTACGGAATACATTTGATGTCAGTTTTAACCACAGTGGAGCAGATGAGCTTAAAACAGGTTTTTGTATCGCTTTTTATTTGTATCGCTTTATATTATCTTTATACTACCATATTTTCTATCGCTTTATATTATCGCGCTTTGTAAGTTGAGACGATTTTCAGAAGAGTGGATACAATTCAGATTCAAGTCTGTTTTTGCAGAGAAAAAGTTAAATCTCTTTTCTTTAGCTCAAGTGACCTGTGAGAAATGTGCAGCCCCCATATTTTTCAGAAGTTTGCTATTGCAAACTTTGTCTTCCATTTTGTTAACTTATGCGGATCCAGTTCATAAATATAAACATGCTTGCAAATTCGCTTTGCAACTACTATTAATAATATGCCTTAAAGTTCCGTCTTTATTCCATTCGTGGAATAATGTAATGGCTGAACATTGCAAATGACTCATCTTGATTGCAAGGTGGCAGCATGAATACAGATTTGCAATGATGCAAGCAGACAACCACGTTTTCAAATCTAGATAATTCGCTTCAACTTCTCAAGAAGTTCAGGCAGTTCTAAATGTGGTGTACAAATAAATTATTCAATAACAGTATCGCAAATCTAAATAATGTTTCCGTCACAAAGCCTTGATAGAAATTTACGTTTGTAATTTATTTTATAATTGCAAAGAGCAGATCCTGATCATCAATCTAAGTGGAGCTAATACCATGCTATTTTGTTATTAGCGGTAGGCTTCTTGCAATAGATCGTGACTATTTACTTCAAAGCTTCGGATCTTTCACAATTCATCATTCTAACAAAAGAGAGATCTTGCCGACGTACGCAGCTCAAACAACAAAAACCGGATATTGCCGCGTTCATAGAAATGTAAAATTTTGATTAATCATCAACTAATATGGTCTACCTTGCCCAAGTTTTAGGAAGCTTATGCGTTTAACAAACTATATCCAATGCTAGACTTGCCGTGGTATCAAAGATGAGTGTTGATACATCCAATTACAGTTTAGAGTTGTACCGGTTATAGCCTATACTTTGGTTTTGCTTGAAGTTTTTACCAACTACAATAGATTACTTTCAGAATTCTCTCAAAAAAGAAGGGGAGTTCTGTTTTTGTTTCACTTTGACAAACAGAATTACAAATACAGTCAGAGCCCATATTTAAAAAGCCGTTTTACGAAATGTTAAGATTCAACATCTTTTCTCTTACCTAGAGCATAGTGCCATAATCATACATTTTATTTGAATTTTTGATATTTCTAACAATTGATGCATGACTTTTTTTGAAACTTTGTCATTGATTTTGTCAATCCCTCAGTGAATGCTCAAAAAAGTAAAAACAATCCCACTTCAATCAATAAATTGTAATTTAATATATCTAATTATCCAATGGAGCAATGCGGTGGAGGAATAAAGACAAAAAACAATACACAAAAATCTGATGTCAAACTAAAATAATTCTTTTTAGAGTAAAGTCTTTTGCAAAAAGTTTAACTTTCTTGAATTTAATATAGGGTAGAAAAGCCAAAAAAACACGCTTAAAAGTCACACAAAACCCAAACTTGAATATTTGATTAGGTTACTTTTTGACTAACTGATTGTCTGGTTATGATGAACATACGGTAGTTGTTCTTTTTTTGTCATTAAAGTGTTATCACTTGCGAAAGATGGTGGTTTCTCGGCTAATCTTAAGCACTCATCTGAAATTAACGAGCTTCTTCCGTTTTAAAGGTATAAAATCGGGAGAAATTGGAGCCAAGTCATTGTTGAAGTCTTAAGAAATTTTTTATCAAGCAACTCATCAAAGCAAAATCATCATGAAACTTACCTTGATTTTTCTTCTGATTGGAATCGCTTTTGCTGCGGGTAAGTTACATTTATCGCTATCTTCAGGGTAGTTTGTTTTAATTGCTTAACCTGCTTGAAAAGCAAGCATAAATCTTGCCAGTTATTTTTGACTTTTTTACTGTAATTAAGGCAATGATATTTTTTGTAAAGCTAGTGTTGCTCACGCGTTCTTAGTTTTTGCTTGTCATTTCTTTTTTAAAGTATATTTTTTATGGCTTTATTTACATATAATAGTAACCCAGATGATGAGGCCGTACCAAATCCTACCCACTTACCTATACAGAGTATTTTTGAGAGAGTTCTTGGGGGTACTTACCAAGCCGGACCTGGGAGTTCTCAGGGAGCCCGAAATAAACTTAGGATTCTTGAATTTTTTCGAGAACGATGCGTTTTAATTTAAAATTTGAAAAAGTGTTGGCTTTCCCAAATTTTTTCTTAAAACACTGATGTGTGGTGAAAACCTGAGTGACCTTTAAATAATGATTGTTATCGTTCTGGCCTCAAAATAATAATTTGGTACCCACACGGGTGGGTCTCTTAAGGCTCTTGTTCGCGCATAGCTCCGTTTCTTTTTTGAACGGCTATTTTTTCCAGCAAGTTGTTAATAATTGTTCATTTACTGAGTGAGAGAAAACATGAAAAAATAAATTGAGTAAAGGGGTGGTCACTTTAGCGGTCAGTATCCGTTCCTTGCCAAATACGTTTTAACTATTACTATTCCCACGCAGTGACGTTTTCAGTGGGGATATAGGTTAATAACCCTCCCCCAAACGGTATGAGAGTAGCGACTGAAGACCAAAATAAACAAAATTCTCGGTTTCATCGAAAAAACAAGTTTGTCACTATTTCGAAATGTTTGGACCTTCTCACATTTGTTTGTAAATACGCCTATAGTATCCAGCGAAAAATAAAATAGTATCCATGAAAAAATCTTTTCTAAAGAGTTGCACATGCTGTTTACGTCGTCGTAGTAATTTTTATAATACTTTTGGGTTTTTCGTCGCAATGTTTTGGGACACCACCTTCTTTAAAAATGCCGCACTTGAATCGAAAAAAAGTTTCACTTTTAAAAGATTGCTTCAACAAAGAATTTGAGATCTGAAAAACAATTTTTACTGAATAATAGTTGCTGCAATGCACCAAATTGGCTACTTTTCAAAAGAGTCTTGCTTCTTGCTCATAACAGTCTTTGATCGTATTTTAATCTCTACTTTTTGATGATAATGTGTTTCTTGAAACTTTGCTTCTAAAACCTCTTGGATACACATTTTTTTAGTCATAGCAGTCTTAATGGGTATTTCAGGCTACTAACTTTTCTTGTAGCAAATGGTAGCAAACTTTCCATAATAGTCAGAAATCTTGCTGGCTTCCTGTGACAGTAGTCACCATATCGAGGGTTGAAAACCAGAAAGGAATATGTCCAAAAATACCAAATCTAAGTTATTGTATTTATTGATATTTGAATCATGTAATCTTTGTACCGAAACAATTTTATGTTTATAACTTCAGTCAAAGCATTTTAATTCAGAAAAACCAGAAAGGTATACGTCCAAATTTGTATTGGTATACAATGAAAAGCTAAAAAATAAAAAAAATCATTTAAACTTATTTTTCTCAAAATATCATTTTTGGATATAAATCTTTCTGGTTTTTAACCCTCGACATATAGCGAGTAAAATGCAAAGCCGTGCTACATCCTGTCACTCATAAATCAAATAGGCAGTGAAGTTAAAAATGCTGCAGTTACACAACTCAAACACTTGATGACAAAAAGTCAAATATTTATGACAAAAATAACAACAATCTTCAGAACAGAAGTTACAAAAGTAAATATCTCAAACGACACATGATTTATCTTTTTAGCTGATGTAAACAACATTGAAGATGAATTTAATCAAATCACCGATCTTGACGAAATAATGATACTGCTTGATGAGCTTTCGCAGATGGACGAAGCCAAATTAGACAACGTGCAAGGCTTCAAATGGTTACGAAATTTTTGGCGCAAAATAAAATATGGAATCAGGAATGGTTATCGTTACGTTAGAGGCAAAGTAAAGGCTGGTTTGACGAAGCTAGCATCCAAACTTTGAGCGACTTTTAGAAATGAACTCCCCGTGAACAACAGACTGCCTGTGTAAAGCATTGCTATGTTATATGTTATTTTGTTCAAGATCAAGCTTATGTGTTTTGGTATGTTTATTAGTTTCTTATTTATTATTACACAGACACAAAGTAGTTACTTACCTGTAGTTGTTGCCACAAATCGAGCGAATAATATGGGGTGCCAACTGTAAAGTACGCGGTAAAGTAAAATTTTGCACAATTAGGACATATCGTACAGCAGCGGTAACATTTTTGCATTGGTTATTTGAAGGTAGGCCTAGGATTCATTTTACTGTAAACCAGTGGTTCCCAACCTGGGGGTAAATTACCCCCGAGGGGTAATATGTGATTCTTCGGTGGGTAATGTGACACCACCAACACGCTAAAAATATATGGTATATGCAAAAGTCTAAGAAATTTAGCTAAACATGCATAAAACGCCTCTAAAATTTAGCTCAGCCTAAAGCTGGTCTAAACCCATGCATTTCTTAGGCATGGCTATGAAGTCACAATCTAATACACGAGTGGAACCACACAATGCCCTTTGTGACCATTTGTGACGTATGCGCTTAGCCAGTCTAGATTAGAATATACTGTGCTGGTCGGCAATTTTGTTTCTTTTTTCGTAGCTTTATCAAATTTATCTAAATTGTTGAGTTAGCTCTCTCTTGCCCATTCCACCGCTGACTAACAGAATTTGTTGTGATGGCCGGCACGGGCAAGAAGCGCAATTATTCTGAAGCTTTCCTCAGTTATGGTTTCGTCAACTTGCCTGAAAGGTTCAAGACCGTCCCCCATGTGTCATATGCAACAAAGTGTTGACGAACGAAAGCCTGAAACCATCCAAACTCGAGGCTCACTTGAAGAAGTGTCACCCAGTTTTACAAAACAAGGACAGAGATTTCTTTGAACGCAAAGCAAAATGTCTAAAAGGAATTCAATTCGGAGCTCAGGGAAGTAGAGGACAGCAACTTCTGGCTGCTGTTGAAGCTTCGTATGTAGTCGCCTACAAAGTGGCAAAGCAGCAAAAATGTCACACGATTGCCGAAACGCTCATAATGCCTTGTGCAAAGGCAATGGTGGCAAAGTTGTGTGGCGAAGATCACGCAAAAAAACTGAGTGTTGCGCCCTTGTCAAATAATACGATTCGCAGGCGGGTGGACGATATGGCTGAGGATATACTTGTGCAGGTAATTGAAGAAGTCAAGTCCAGCCCAGTCAAACTTTGTCTTCAATTTGACGAGTCTACGGATATCGCCAGCTGTGCAGTTTTACTGGGATACATTCGTTACGTTCACTGCAACATGATAAAACAAGAATTTCTTCTGTGCGAAAATCTTACCACGACGACGAAGGGTGAAGATGTGTTTAACACTGTGAGCCATTTTTTGCAGAGCAACGGGATGGACTGGCATCGTGTTCAACAAGTGTCAGTCGACGGTGCACCTGCCATGATGGGTGGTCAACGCGGTTTCAAAGGTTTTGTGAAAAGAGAGAACCCGAGTATACAAGTCGATCACTGCGCCATTCATTGGTATTCACTCGCATCCAAGACACTGCCAGCTTCCTTGAAAGCAGTTTTCGACGATGTTGTCAGAATCGTCAACTTCATCAAATCAAAGGACTTGAACTCTCGCATATTCAAACAATTCTGCAATGAAATGGGAAAAAGTTACGAAGTTCTATTGTACCACACAGAAGTGCGATGGCTCTCGCGGGGAAGAGTGGTAAGTCGAGTAGCGGAACTTCGTGAACCCATCAAGTGTTTCCTCATTGAAAAGAAATCAGATTTGGCTGCCAAATTCTCCGATACAGAATGGCTTTCTCGATTGTGCTACTTGGCCGATATCTTTGGGGAATTCAACAAAGGGAACTTAGCTTTGCAAGGAAAGAATACTACTGTCCTGGACATGCGCGAATCCGTTTCCGCATTTATCTCAAAGTTCAAACTGTGGAGCAGGAGGATCTCGAGGGGAGTCACGGAACATTTTTCTACGTTGGATCAATTTCTTGATGACAACAACAAAGGACAACAGTTCCTAAATGAGGCAAAGCAGGAAATCCAGGAGCACTTGGACGAACTTGTCCATTACCTCGATCGTTACTTTCCAGACCGAGAAACAGCACCTCTTCAGTGGTGCGTGCAGCCGTTTTCAGTGGATGAGGACCAGGTTGCAGATGATGACTTTCCAGCAAAGGAGGAGTGGATTGCCTTGAAGCTAAACGAGAGGAAGAAAGTGGAGTTTCAAAATACTGATCTACAGGCTTTCTGAATTGCGCAACTCAGTGATGCACCAACACTGGCAGAGCGAGCGTTGAACATTTTGACATCGTTTTCGACTACTTATTTGTGTGAAAAAGGATTTTCAACTGTGATGGGTTTGAAAACGAAAAAGAGGAATAGGCTGAGTGTGCAAAATGATACACGTATTGCACTGAGTGTTACGGAGCCAAGAATTACAGCACTGGCCATGCAGATGCAGTCGCAACGGTCACACTGAAGACAACATTATTCTTGCAGTGATTCTTTCTAAAACTAAACTTACTGAAAAGTAGGCTGCCGAAAGCTATATAAATACGAACAAAATTTCGTTGAGTTCTTTTAACTGTTTTTTCTTGCTATGGTTATTCCTAAACTTACTGAAAAGTAATGAAAGCAATAAATACTAGCACGATTGTGTTCTTTTACGAAGTGAAATATTGAGGGTAATAAAGCATACTCGCTACCTTGATTTGGGTAATGCCTCCAAAAAGGTTGGGAACCACTGCTGTAAACCCAATCTCGCCGCTTCTAAATTTCAATAAATGTTTCCTAACATTGAGCAAACTGCAGACAGTGACACTGTTTCGACCTATCAGGTCAAACATTTTTTGCACGATGCACTATTTTACAAGTAGCGCTATTTTACAGACGGCACTTCACGTTGTTTTCGTTGCTGTATGATTTGTCTTTGGAAAGGAAAAATTGTTGCGTTACAGTATGATTTGCTCTCAAAAAGGAAAAATTGTTGCGTTGCAGTATGATTTGTCTTTGGAAAGGAAAACTTGTTGTTGCTGCTGTATGACTTGTCTTTGAAAAAGAAAGATGGTATCGTTGCGGTACGATATGTCCTAAACTCTGCAAAATTTTACTTTACCGCGTACTTTATAGTTGACACCGCATAGAATAAGATCAGATGAATACATTGTTACGGTTAAAATGTCACGTCAACGGCCAAAAATGTCTAGAATTCTCTTAGAAGCTCATAGAGGAGGATTATAAAGCTAGCTGTTTCAAATCGCATAGGAGAATTTACCGGAAAACAGTCGGCGTCGCCCCGCAGAGCTAAGCCAGTTAAATCGGGTTAAAAACATCGGTTTACCCGGCTGTGCCAGCTCCACCGAAAGATCATTTCTGATAGCAGAAACAAAAAGTTGTAATGAAATAGGATCGCTGTTTGTCCGAATTTTTGATGTTTAAATCTGTAAACGGAAATAATGATTTAACTACTTCGAGAGGGGATTTATTTGAAATTGTACTGGTATTGTAAGTTAACAACAAATCATATCGTAAGCAAGACGCAGGGAATTTCCCTACATAGCTACTAGAATACTGTCACGCACTATAGTGGCTGAAACAAGTGGTTACGGTGGCCGTCTCTTTGGCAAAGCATGTAGAGGAACCTATACATTCCCCGTACTTGAAAGTAAAACAAAATTTGACATAAATGTATGTTCCCCTTCTCGAAGTGATTAAAATGCTTTTATGTTTGAAATTTTGGCATCTACTTACTAAAAAACAGGAATTTCTTCTTCAAAATAATGAGTATCGCCAAACAAAAATGGCTTCTTGTTTGTTTCGTAATCCAAATGGGTATAACAACATCTTCGAAAAAACTTAACACCAAAAATAAGGTCTTTGTAGCGTCGCAAATTTATCTTTAATATACATCAAGCTCCCCCTGACTGCTTGTCGATCAGTGTCGTGGTAAAGAGACTAAGAAGAATCTTCGAATCGATCGAATTGCGAGCACGTTGCTAAAAGGTTTAAAGTCTTGTAAAAGCTGGATTGGAAGTTAAACTGGCCCGTCATTATCCCAGCTAGTATATTTTGTTGGGAATCAATTACAAGTTGTAGAAAAACCCTTACGTGGTAGATTTACATATGCACAAACAAACTACGAAGTATCAGGCCTCTTACTTGCGAATCTTACGTAACTGAAGGCATAGCATATGTTACTCAAAACTAGCAAATGGTTTGATTTAGTTTGCTTTAGCTGACTCGCGTTCCGATTTCCCTTCCAAGCCAACTCCAACCCACTTGCTGCGGACTCCTTCTCCTACAGTAAGTTATTTCACAACGGTGAAAACAGATCATTGTGTTACAAGTTTACAATCAGATAGGATAACAAATATACAGACCGCCGAACACAGGACTCCGGACGATGAATCGATTTCGAATGATTCGAATGATTTCGAGGACTCGGGACGATGAAACAGTTTCTTTATAATACCACGAATACAGTCTTAGGGCGCAAAAGAGCAACGTTACTTTACACTGGCTTTAATTTCGACGACACTTTACACTATGACGAAACAAAGGAAAAGTATGCACAAAAGCAGGGCTTCTCAAGCTATGGGTCGCGACCACATTTGGGGTCGCACGGTTTAGTTTTGGGATCGCGAAACAAATTGGCTGTATTCATCAGAATTAAGGCTTTTGTAACCCTCACAAGAAAATTAAAAGTAGATCTGCAGTAAAATGATTTCGTGTAGCATTTTTAGAGATAACTCCATCTTTACTACAATGTCTGCCAGAGCTTTCAAGTAAAACCAAACAAAAAATTGAAACAAGTTATTCATTGTTATTTCCTGTTTGTCGTAACATACTGACCGATATCGACCTTGCTGACACGGCTTCAACTTGGAAGGAAATTTCCTTATTTGAGAAAATTTTCTTATTTGATAAAATTTGACTCTCTAAGTCAGAAAATGAGAAACTAGGCGGAAATGATCAAAATAAAAAAAAATAGGAGGAAATAAGAAAATTTGCAGCAACATATTCTTACAAAAAAGATTTGTTGTTGCTTTTATATCATTAACGTGTTGGCTACCCATTCGGGGGTCGCGTAGAAATTTCTTATATAAAATGGGGTCCAAAAACAAAAAAGTTTGAGAAGCCCTGCATAAAAGAACGCTTCAATGCTAGATCGTTTGTGGATTAGTGTTTTGTACCGACATCCTTACGATTACAATCATCAGTAATGGGCTTTACCATTTATGTTTGCTCTCAAAATGATTGTGGATAATTTTGCTGAATGCTGCTGTTTTCACTACATAGTGGCAGGCATTGAAATGGCATTTAACGTTATGACCTCACAATGCTTTTTAAGCCATTAAAAATATTTGGATCGCTACTTACCAGTTTTTCCTTACTGTAGGCGACAGTCCCGTAGCACTCCAACTTCGGGCCCCCCCCCCCAAAGTAAGCGCAAGAGCCCCTGCGCACTGGTCATATCACTTTAGAGGTGTAAAATTGAAAAGCTGCATTAAGAAAATACACCACAATTTGTACATAAGTAAACAGGCTAATGTCAGAATAAAGCATGCCGATACCGAAGGTGCAAGTCATAAAAAATTCGGCACCGATGCCAGAGTTCAGTAGGACATTTATGCAGACACTGCGAAACGAAAGCAATGACACTGAAAAACATGAAAAAGTTATAAAAACACACTATCATTTAAATAGTCTGGAGCGAACCTTTTTGTTCGCAAATGCTGTTATGACATTGTCATAATCAAGAGATCGGGCGCAGTCATTTTCGATTGACAACATGGCTAATGAAGATAGTCTACTGTCTGTCATAGACGTTCTATTAAAAGTTTTGATCAGTTTCAATTTGCTGAAGCTTCTTTCAGCGCTGGCAACAGTCACGGGGCAAGTTAGTAAGATTCGAAGTGCGATGTACACATTCGGATACAATTCAAATAAATGAGTCTTTAGAAGATAGTTCAGAAAGTCTTGAGCCATATTGAGATTGCGTTTTTTTTGTAAAATTAAAACAAACCGCTGTAGCTCAGCGCTCATTTCATCAGAATCAATGTCACCGAACTTTTTTTGGAACTCTTTACAGCAAGTAAGAAGAGCATTTTCTTGTTGCACAAGCAAAAGTTTGTCTCGTGTGTACAAAAACGAAAAGGCGGAAGAAACCTCACGTAACAAATTAAAGCGCTCCTTTATTGACATAATAGCCTGGTCTACTAATGGATAGAAAAAGTTGCTTTTAAATTTCAGTTCAGGAGTAGCTCGTTGTTCCTCTTCACCTTGGTAATCAAACAATCTTCTTTTCTTTCCACTTCTTGACGGAGTAAAAGAAGGATCAATATCCAATTCCTGTGCTATTTCAACAGCAGATGTTGCGGCACTGTCATAACCCGTTGTGCGATAGTTTTGCAAAAACTTTTCAGTTGCCTGGATTTCCGTTTCCATTGTATGAAGGGAGACTCCATACGATTGAAGAATCTTGCTTGCTTTATTGACTTGGAATAGGATATCATACCAAATAAACACCGACAAAAGAAAACTCCATTTTGATAAATGAGCTATCAACGATTTTGTTTCTGAGGCAGCTCTTCCATCTTTTCTTTCTATGGAAATGGCTTCCAAGTCTTTCAGTGCCAGCAACACCTCTTTTAAATTGTATCGAAGAGGTTTGATGCATTTAATTCTGCTTTCCCAACGAGTATCAGATTGTGACTTTATGGACAGCTCCACATGTTTCTTCAAAATTTCCCAACGCTGAGCAGAGGAAGAAAACAGCACATACAACCTTGTAAGTACTCCAAAAAATGTCAATGCTTCCGTCGATCAATTAGCACTGTCAACAACAACTAAGTTAAGGGTATGGTTTGCACAGGGCACGTAAACAGCTTTGGGATTGATGTCTAGCATTCTTGCTTGGACCCCAGAATGTTTTCCTTTCATGTTAGCACCATTATCATATGACTGACCTCGACAATCAGACAATTCGAGTTGCAGTTCGGTCGCTTTTTCTAAGAAAGCGTCCAACAAGCCTTTCCCAGTACTGTCACTTATTCTCAAGTAGCCAAAAAATGTTTCTTTAACAACAGCAGCTTCTTCATTACATAGTACATAACGGAGAATGACAGACATTTGTTCATGATGTGACATATCTGGAGTGCAGTCCAAAATTATAGAAAAATATTTTGCCAATTTCAATTGCTGTAAATTTTCTTTTTCAACTTCTGTCGCTAGCAATTCAATTAGTTCATTTTGTATGGTAGGACTCAAATAGTGATCTTTAGTGTTTTTATTCTTGATTCTGTCTTGAAGCTCTTTTAGGATCGGATCTCTTCTTGCCAAAAGCTCAAATATACCCAGAAAATTTCCATTGTGAGGAGATCCTAAGACTTCTTCAGATCCTCTAAAAGCAAGATTCCTTTCCGATAGAAACAAGGCAATGTCGATAAGTCTCTCTAAAACATTTCTCCAAAAACGTCCTTCATTGAAAAAAATATTCATCTCGCGTTTGTCGATAGTGGATGAATTTCTTATCCCTTCAGCTAGCAACATCCATTGACTGCAGCATTCTTGGTGGGAAATGCCGTTTTCATGGTCTTTCAGTTTTTTCGAAAAACCCTCCCATGTATTTATACCACTACAAAAGGGGCTTAGTGTTTTTCCAAATAGCTTACAACAAAAGCAAAAAACTTGATCTGATTCCCCAGAATAAACTAGCCACGACCGTGAAACACTTTCACCATTAGGTAACACACGTTTATAATGGTTGGAGGAAAAACGTCGCCTTGGAGTTGTGTTATTATATGGAAAATTCATTATTAGTTGATGTGGTCCACGCTTTACTATATCACATCGTTGAGCATCAGAAATACTTTCAGGCCATTTACATGGGTCATCAGGGATAGGGGTAAATTGAGATTCAGTTATTTTTGATATTGAAGGTTGCGTATTGGCAGGTAAATCACAACTTACATTTTCTGGAAATTCACAATCACTTTGATGCTGATCGTCATAGTCTTCTTTTTCTTGTACACTATAGTTTTCTTCATCCCTCTCGGTACTAGTGCCAGGTCTACTCTGCTCAGTAATCTTGAAAAAATCTGTCATCTTGGGCAATTTCGCTACAGCATCTCGAGCAGTGGCTGCTTCTTTTCTCTTTTGAGCACCACTTTTTGAACGTTTCATTCTATACAATGTCAATAAAATATTTTATCTGCACTCTGCAGTGTATATATATTGTCCCGGTATTTATAGCCAAACAGAATTCCAGACCATTCTATGATTGTTGCGTAACAACGGCATTGTTACGTCAATCGAATATTCAAGATTCTACCAGAAAATCAATCGAAATATTCTAGATTCTGCGAGATAAAATGACGTTGCATTCACTTATGATGTCACAAGCCAATTTCTTCCTACAGTTTAAATCGGTTGTAAACAAGTCTGCTGAACTGAAAATAGTCACGTAGCCAAAAAGCAATTTCAGACTAACTTGGGCCCCCAAAGTTGGCCTGGCCCCCCCCCATTTGGGGGGTTTGGGGGGCGGCTGCTACGTCTCTGGTAGGCGAATTGACCTGGACTAACGTCTTTGACTGCGAGCATGTTCCTTGGCCCTGGCAAAGACACTGGCATAGACGCTGCCATGCAAAGAGCAAACTAACCCGAAATGAAGCACTCACAGTTAAGTTATAGCAATAGCGGGGCCCCCATCAATAATGTCAAAATAAAAGGAGATCAAATCATCTGGCTGCGCCAGCCTTGCCCAATTGCAAAAGAAATTGCTTCAACATTTAGATCAGTGGTTCTCAAACTATGGGTCGCGACCCACCGTTGGGTCGCAAAAGAAATCTTGGTGGGTCGTAAAAAGTTGTAGAACTGCACATTAGCTTTGATTAATCACTGGCTATTGAGATCAGTGGCGAATCCAGCACTAAAATTAAAAAAAAACAGAAAAAAATTTAAATTAAATTTTCAATTCCAATCTGTAAAAGTTTCCCTTCTACGATCTTTTTAAAGTAACAGAAATTTGTTACACATAAAAACTACCTAGAACGACAAAGTAGCTTTTTTGACGCATAGCAGTTTTGTACAGCAATTCGTAGCATTGCGATAATTAGACATTGTTGTGTGATGACGTAACAAGACCACAGGCAACGCAACCAACAAACACCTTTGCTGTGTATGTGCGCTGCAACTGGCAGTTGTAGTTTTGACTTTACTTTGAAGCAGTTGTAACTTCTAGGCTTCAGCAACCTCAGTCAGTTATTTTGGCAGCAATTGGTCATTCTGGTGTTAATAAAACAGCTTACAACAGTTCATTTTTCAGAATCTGATTTCTTTATATTACTTAGCCCTTCATACAATGGATAAATGGTTAAAAAAGTCAATTGACGTCGATGACGATGAATCTCCAATTAATAAAAAAAAAAGAAAAGTAAAGTCAGTCACAGCGAATCAAAGTAGTGAGAAGGTGTGATGACACATACTTAAAAATGGGATTACATGGAATGAAGATGAAGAAGACCCGCGTCCACAATGCGCTATTTGTTACGAACAACTTGCAAACGAGAGCATGCGTCCAAACAAATTGCTTCGCTATGTTGAGACTAAGCACCCCGAGTTAAAACACATACCCCTTAATTTTTTTTAAGAAACTGCTGGCCAATTTAAAGACGGGACAAAGAATTTTGCACCGTTTCATCAACTTAAATGAAAAATCTTTGTATGTGTCTTACCTAGGGTTGCCAACCGTCCTTTATTTCAAAGGACAGTCCTTTATTTGAACTCCCTATCCTTGTCCTTTATTAAACTGAGAATTGTCCTTTATTTTTGGAGCTGAAGAAAATTTTCTGTAAGAGCGGAAAAGATTTGCAAAAGTGCAGTCCTACCCATGGAAAACCAGGTGTTGACCTTTTTTTTTTTTTGGAGGCCACCCTGTCCACAAGCAGTATTTTTCCATGGTGGTCTCCAAAAAAAAAAAAAAGGTCAATACCCTGTTTTCCATGGGTTGGGCTGTACTTTTGAAAATTTTTTCCAATTTCCAATCCAAATTTTTTCCATTTTCCAACTTTTTACAATTGCAAATTGAGAATTGCCCTTTAAAATAAAGGACGGTTGGTAACTCTAATCACAGTGTTCTTTATTGGAATTTGTTAAAGTTGGCAACCCTAACTAAAGCTAACTTTTGACAATATTTACTAAAATTTAGAGAGGCTTTAGTAACTAGGTCAGCATTAAACTTAAGGAATTGAATGGTCAGACAATATTCACTACCAGTACCAACATTCTGGAGCAGGGCTTCTCAAACCTTTTTGCTCTGCAACCCCCATTAGTCGCCACTTTAAAAAAGTATTTCTGTGCAACCTCATTGTATACGAGTATACCTTCACCTTAATGACACTAAGACGTAACTTCCCATTGTGAATTTAAAAGTGAAATTCCTTCAGTCAGGCATTTGCTGTCTAGACAGTAAAAGTATCTAGGACTCTAGGTAAACTACTTTTGCCATGCATTGCAAAATAATGTACTGTATTACTGTGTATTGCAAAGTAATGTGGCTGGACAACGTTACAATAGAAATTGTCATCAAATAAAGAGCGGAATCATAAGGCTACACTTAAGAATGAAAGCACTGCTATGAAATACTTCAGGAAACTCTGCATTAGAACTTTCATTGCCTTCCTTATTTGGTGTATAGACCCACTTATCAAATATTAATGTCTGTAGGACCTGTTTACACTGCATGGACAAAGTTACGGGGGGTTAATCTTTGCATTTTAAAGTAAAAATGAAAGGTCATATTTTATGACCAAATGCAGAAAATATGACTTTTTATGACTATAACTTCTTCAATACACCCCATAACAAAGTAGTTTTTGTATTATTATAGGCTTCATAGCTTTTTGTACCACCAAAAAAATATGACTTTAATGACTTTTACTCGCCCTACTCATAACGTAGAAAATCGAGTTATTGAAAGTCCTTTTTTTTCTTTACAACTCGATGGATCGACTGACGTAGAAGGTCTGTGCCAACTACTTGTTTTTGTACGGTATATATGGAACTTCGAACTTCATGAAGATATATTGTTGTGTGAACCAATCAGTCGAAGTATCAGCAAAGAAATTTTTAATACTGTTGATACTTATATCAGAACAAAAGGTCTTGATTGGCACAAATGTATAGGAATATGTACGGACGGAGCACGTGCTATTTGTGGTAGAAACAGTAGTGTGGTAACCACAATACTTGAGTGTAATGCCAACGCATCATGGACTCACTGCAATCTTCACAGGGCAGCATTAGTATCAAAACATATATCTGATGATTTTAAAAATGTTTTGAAGACTTCCGTTAAAATAGTAAATTTTATCAAGTCAATCCCTTAGCACTCACGCTTATTTGAGAAGTTGTGTGAAGAGATGGGAAGCAATTATAAACCCTTCTTCTGGTTACAGAAATACGATGGCTCTCAAGGGGCAAAGTGCTAACAAGACTTGCAGAACTTCGTGAGAAAATTGCTATGTTTTTGGACGGCAAATGCGATTTTGTGAAATACTTGGGCGACAAAGAATTTATTTTCAGGCTTGCGCATTTGGCAGATATTTTTTCGAGATTAAATGAACTAAATTTTACTTACAAGAATCGGAAGGTATCAGTATATTTGAAGTTCATGACAAAATTAGAGGTTTTATGAAAAAACTTGTTCTGTGGAAAAACTGTATTAACAACCGAAATTATGACTGTTTTGAAGCATTACAAACCTTTATAATAGAGACTGAAACTGAAGTTGATGATGGCATAATCAGCGAGATATCACAGCACTTGAGTATAAGTTAAAAGAAAGTTTTGAATTTTATTTTCACGAAGAAATGAACGCTATGCAACAGAAAAAATGAATTATGAACCTCTTTCAGTCTGCCATGACGACTGGGATATTAACAAAAGCTGATAAAGAACTTATCGATTTATCTGAAGACTCTTCCCTGGAAATGAAATGTAAAATGCAGGCACTAAAATTTAGGTGTTTTAACCGGTAGATTAAATTTCATAAACGATTAGAGACTCCAGTTTTTGATGGAGACCCTGCGGCGACTACCGTCGTCTTAACTCGATCACCGAAGCTGATCGTTATGCTATTCCTCATATACAGGATTTTTCGGCTCGCCTTTCCGGAGCTACCGTGTTTTCTAAAGTGGATCTGGTGCGGGGATACCATCAGGTGCCGGTGGCAGAGGAAGATATCCCTAAAACTGCCGTGATCACTCCTTTTGGCTTGTTTGAATTTTTACGAATGCCATTTGGCCTGAAAAATGCCGCTCAGGCATTTCAGCGACTAATGGATAGCATTTGCCAGCCGTTCGATTTCGTTTTTGTGTATTTAGACGACATTCTGGTTGCCAGTTTCACGCAGGCGGAACACAAAAACCACCTGCAGTTGCTTTTCCAACGACTTGCAGACTTTGGTTGGGTGGTAAATGTGGACAAATGTCAGTTTGGTCGTCGTCGAATTGAGTTTCTTGATTCATCTGATTGATCAATACGGTGCACGACCACTTCCAAGCAAAGTCGAGACAATACAAGCTTTTGCTTACCCAATCACGCTTCAGGATCTTCAAAGATTTACAGGTATGATCAATTTCTACTTTATACCACTAGCTGCAACAATTATGGCCCCAATTTACCAAACCATCGCACATAAGCCTAAGCTATTAGTTTGGAATGAAACTTTGAAAAGTGCCTTTAAGAATACGAAGTGTGCACTGGCTAGCGCTGCCATGCTACATCATCTTAAACATCACGCACCTTTAATACTTAGTGTTGATGCTTCGGACATAGCTGTAGGTGGCGTTTTGCAACAAATAATCGATGGTCAATTACAGCCTCTTGCATTTTTTAGCAGAAAATTGCGGAAACCGGAAACCAAATACAGTGCTTTTGATCGCGAATTGCTGGCGATGCATTTGGCCGTCCGTCATTTCCGCTACTTCTTGGAAGGCCGTCACTTTGTAATTTTTACAGATCATAAGCCACTCACGTTTGCTTTTTCGAAAGTCTCCAATGCGTGGTCTGCCCAACAGCAACGCCAACTCTCGGCGATTTCTGAATTTACTACAGACGTTCGACACATTCCCGGAAAAGCCAATTTAGTTGCAGATACATTATCCCGTGCATCTTTATCCATGGTTGTGTCCTCACCACCGAATTTAGATTTTGTAGCTACGGCTCAAGTCCAACAGATACCTGAAATCCAGGCATACCGTACAGCAATAACGGGCTTACAGCTTGAAGATGTGCCGGTCGGACAAGACAAAGTTTGTTTACGCTGTAATGTGTCGTTAGGACTGCCGCGCCCAGTCGTTCCTCCATCTTGGCGTCGGAAAGTTTTTGACATCATTCATGGTCTTTCCCATCCTTTCATCCGGACAACCCGATAGCTAATGCCTCAGGAGTACGAGGCAGTTTCAGGTTAATGGAAGCCCTGGGCATCGTATTCTTCTGCCATTAGGCAAAATCCAACAACTGCTTTTCAAAACTTTTCGAGAAAATCAACACTTCCCTATGCGGTGCATTTGTGACACAATACTACTTTAAATGAAATTGTTGCGCTTAAAATCAAAAAAATCTGCAATTAAGGTAATTGTTACATAACGCATTTACACTAAAACTGTTAAGTTTTGCCAAATTATTCTTGAAAAATTTAAAAAAACTTTGTTGTGCCAAATAAAAACAAGGAAGAACTTTTAAGTAACTTTCAAAGTTCACGAATCCACTTTAACTGTTCTGCAGAAAATAGGGTTCCACCGAACCGCGGTTGCAGAACACTGACGTAATATATCACTGTGACGACAAGACAAATATTTTCGAGAATCGAATACCATTTATATACTAACCATAGCTCCTCTAAGTACGCTGTCAATTTCCATCGCGATCAGCAGAAACCCTGAGCCAGCTGAGCAAACATTCACCTCCTTAAAAAAGCCCGTGTTAACATCGAAATCAAGCCAATAGAAGCGCTGCTAATCAAATCTTTTTTAAGGGGTGCCAACTGTAAAGTACTTGATAATGCAAAATTTTGCAGTGATTAGGACATATCGTACAGCAGCGAAAACTTTTTTCCTCTCCAAAGACAAATTATACGATACAGCAACGAAATTATTTTCCCTTTGCAAAGACATACCATTATGCAACCAGGGCTGCGAACTCGAACTCGATCTTTTTGCCGAATTCGAACTCGAACTTGAACTCGAAACTCAAAATTTTGTGGGACTCGAACTCGAAAATATTTAAAGCGAGTTCGAGTTCATTTTTATTGGTACAATATCATTACACCTGAATTTTAAAAAGTGAAATCTTTTCATTGGAAATTAAGGACCTTATGCAGAAAGTAGGCTTAAGCCAGGCTTTTTTAAAATTGTCTAAGCCCAACAGAAGTCATCGATTTCGTATGCAAAAAAAAGTTATTGCCTTAAGCATGGTTTAACAACTTGTTTAAGCCGGCCTTTTATAGGTCACCAATGTAAATGGCTTAAATCGCGACTTATGTAAGCAATGAGGCAAAACCCTAGTTATTGTATTGCTGTTGCTAAATTTGGGCAATGGGCCCCAGGTAGCTTAAATCAGTAACACGGTTATGCAGCATGCCGTATCACTTACTGTAACCGCTTCAACCAAATCTTTTTGCAAACAACAACTTCCATTTGTATCGCACCATAATAACGTACAGCGTGTCACCTGCGCAGCAGTAACGTCACAACCCCTTCATAAACTGGGTTTGAAAAAACGGTAAACGGGCTCCAAAAGTCTCGTTGAAATTTAGTTTTTGCATACCGCCAAGCCTCCCTTTGTAAGCCCGACTTGCGCAACCTCGGCTTAGGCTTAAGCTCGACCTAAAATAAGTCTGCTTTCTGCATTAGACCCTTAATGTTTTGCGAAAACATTACCGGCACTGAAAAGAACGTTCTAATTAGATTTAAGAGTTTTGCAATGTAAACAGTCACAGTAGAGAATGGGTGACTTAATTGACAGTTAACTTTTTCTTTGTAAACAATGAATCTCTGACATATCCCTTGTTTTGATCGAAAGCGCACATTCACGGCAGCCGCGACTAAACTGCGATTGTTATTCAGATCCAAGAATAAAACCTTGTGCTGAAAGTTAATAAGAGAGGATAGGTAAGCAAAACAGAGTAAGATCAAAGAGCATGTTTAATAATTTAACAAGAATTAGGTAAATCTGACCAGCAGAACTGTTTTTGTAACGTAGCACTTTTTACTGGCAGTGTGTTTATTTCTCAATTTATTTAGTTGGTAGGATGGTTAATTGGTAGTTTTCGTTCATTTCAACTTTTTGTTTAGACAAAATTAATCCAAACTTGAATCTTGATTACTTATTGTATAAACCTAGCGAAATGCCACATGCTCAATCCAGTCATGTGTATGACTGCTTTGAATTTGATGACAAATATAAAACTTACAAATGCATCGAGAAAAAGAAAAGTGGCGAAGAATGCGGCAGCATTATAAAAGTGGGTATGTGGAACCCATGCAGCAATTTAAAACGCCATTTAGAAAGATTCCATGCTGAAAAATCAAAAAAAGCAAAGCAGACAGATGAACAAGATTTAAAGTCCAAGCAAAAGAAGTTGGAATTAAACAACCAGCCGTTGATTGCGTCCCATTTCCAGCCACAATCTGTAACTGTAGCAATGAACAAGGATAAGTTTATTTGGGGTATAATCCAATTAATTATGTCTGGTGTGGCACTACGCTTTTTCGAAAGCCCGGGATTTCAAACTTTAAACGGCGAAATGGCTCGAAAACTAGGGGTATCCATTTCGAGAGAATCAATTCGCCGATATGTAGTTGATGCAGCAAACAAAATGCGAGAATCTTTGATCAACGATTTAAAAGGCAAGCTTTTATTTATTAAGATGGACAGTGCAACAAGACAATTTCGAAGCTTTTTAGGAATCAACGTCCAATATTATGACAAAAATAAAGACAAGTCAGTGGTAAAAATGTTAGCTTGTGCAAATGCAGAAAAAAGGCACACTAGTCGACAAATGTGCAACTTATTCACTGCAACAATGCAGCAATTTGGCGTTGCGAAAGAAAATATTTTGTGCTTGGTTGTTGACAATGCCAGTAATATGACTAAAACGATTGAACGCTTAAACGAAGATGACCCTGAAGTAGAATCAGACACCCCACAAGATGAAGCTGCCGATGAGTTTGAAGACTATGATGGCATAGAAGACGATTGTGCAATGCGCGTTAACATTCACCACATGCGCTGTGCTGTTCACATCTCCAACTTGCTATTAAAGACGGTCTAAAGCAAGGGTCGGCAACCTTTTACCGTCAAAGAGCCATTTGGACCCGTTTACCACAGCAAGGAGACCGATGAGAGCCACAACAATTCTACGGAGCATAGGTTATAAGTGTTTTCCAAAAAAAAAAAAAAAAGGTCTTCACCTGTAGTTAGAGGCATTGATCTGAGTATCATTTTACACTCACCTGCTTCAAAGAACAGCAAAAGAGCCGCAGATGGGAGGCAAAAGAGCCACATGCGGCTCCGGAGCCGCGGGTTGCCGACCTATGGTCTAAAGCTACCAAACTGCGATAAATTACTGACGAAAACCCGCCATATAGTTACCAAGCTTCGATCTCTAAATATTTTGTCCTTGCTGGAAAAACGAGGAAAAAAACGGCCAATACTTGATATGACAACAAGATGGGCTTCAACATATTTGATGATCAAACGCTTGTTAGAACTGCGAGAATCCATTGGAGAATTAAGTTTGCTTTCTCCAGAACTTCATATTTCACTTGCTATGTGGTCAAGCTTAGAAGATATTGGCTCTGTGCTTGAAATGCCCTATTCTGTTACCGTAAACCTGCAGGCTGAATCTTTAACGCCTGGAGCATTTTTAAAGGAGTGGTGCGCACTTAAACGAATCCTGCACAAAAGAGAAACAAGACTCGCGCAAGAAATTGTCTCATCAATGGAAAAACGCGAGGAGGCTTTATTGCGGAACAAACTTTTTCTTGCTGGGGTGTTTGTCGATTCCAGATACCGAATTTCGCTGACACCACAGCAAATGGAAAATGCAATGATTGGATTACACGAAATTACTTTGAAAAATTATCATTGTTCTAGATCTGTATCGAACTTAACTTCATCAAGCATTGAGTCTGAGAAAGCGCCAGACTGTGTTGCAAGCCACAACCAATCGTCAACATCGGAAGAGGATGAATTTGAGAGAGAGCTTAATTTGATTGAACAGCGAAGATCATCCAGCATGCGCGGTAATGCCAACGACGTATTAAATAAAACGACTCAAGAATCAAACAAAAATATCGAGAAAATGATTGAAATCGGTCGACTTAAAGGAGAAACTGTTTGGGATGTTATTAAACAATTGGAAGAGCCGCTTCTTACTACGGCAAAAATTCTTAGTGCCATGCCGGTTACCCAAGTATCCGTGGAGCGATTGTTTTCTTCTATGAAATTCAGTTTAAGTGACCAAAGATTGTCGATAACGCAAGAGTTACTGGAGTCCACATTATAATTGCGTGCTAATGCTGAATGATAAAACAAACTTTAAATGTTCATACAGCTACTGTATGAAATTTTACTGCTACTTTTTGTAAATAAATGGTGAAGTAGACATAAGACTCGTCATACTTTTCAGTGTTTTGTGAATTTCTTTTTAATTTTTCTTTCTGCTTTTCGTTTATTTTTCGGTAGTTTGACACAAAAACCTACAATGATTCAATTGTAAGTTGTTTTTCAATTTGCGCTTTCAATACAAATTCACAATACACATATTGCCTGGCTTATAGCAACCACATTTGCTTATTATCACAGATGTTTGAACATTAGTTTGAACGTGCAATTTTACTGCAAACGTGCTTAGAATAAGTCAATCACTTTATTTTCTGAACTCGAAAAGAACTGGATAAATTTTGACAGAACTCGAACTCGAGCTTGAACTCGCAAAAATGAAAATGTCGAACTCGAACTCGCAAAAATGAAAATGTCGAACTCGAACTTGAACTCGAACTCGCAAAACAAGCTGAGCTCGAACTCGAACTTGAACTCGATACAAAAATCGACCGAGTTCGCAGCCCTGTATGCAACGAAAACATTTTTCCTTTCTAAAGAAAATCATACTGCCACGAAAACTTAGAACTTTTTTAAAGATATTTGATACTAAACCGTATTCATTATTACTATTTCAAAACAAATCATACAACTGCGAAACCGTCATTATCTTGCTTTCCCATACTGCAGTGAAAACATGTTGAAGGGCGTATAATAAAGCCATGCTATTTGAAAAATAGCGGTAGAAGCAGAACATCTTCAGAAACGTTCGAGGTTATTTGGAAGCGGCAAGGGTTGTTCAACTGCAACACAAAGCCTTGGCATAGGCCTTATCAATAAACAACCAGTACATTTGACATGAAACCAAAACCCGCACTTTCAAATTGCTACCAACTTTTCCAAACATGTTCTGTGCGTAGCACTACTGTACAAGTAGCGTTGTTCTACGTATGGCACTTCACCGTATTTTAACTGTCGTGTGATATGCCTAAAAAGTTGATGGTGGTTTCCCTGCAATATGATTTGTCTTGGAAAAGTAATAGACTAGTTGGTTTCACTGTAGTGTGATTTGTCTTGAGAAAGAAATAATGGATTCGTTGCAAAATGACATGCTTTGAAAAAAGGCAGTGTTGGGAAAGAGTCACTTGAGTTCGAGTCTCGAGTCGAGTCATTTCGTCCGAAAGACTCGAGTCAAGACGAGTCTGTTTTTACTTCGGCTCGCGCTTTTCCCAAATTCATAGCCAGTGTTTAGTTTTCAGCAATTTTTTTAATAATTGCAATCGATTCTTTTAATATTGTTTGATAAATTAAAATTTTGGGCTCCTAAACTAGGCTTACCTGAGCTCTCATCTCGGCAGTTTAAGGTGTACTTTTAATACCCCGCTGCTTTGCTAACTGCAGCTGGCCAAAAAGTCTAGCTTCAGATTTGTTGTTTAAAAATAAATTTCAGAAAAGTTAGGAGCGCACTTATGAGCCTAAATATGCAATATCCTAGATGTAAAATCTCATACAGCTAAGATTTTTCAGGCTTGCAGAACAAAATAATGATGATGACTTGCTAGATTTTGACGCAATAAAAAAGTTGCCTGGAGAGGAGAATGCAGAAATTTTTACAAGGGAGACGCAACAATGTCTTTTGGGCACATTTTTTCTTTGTAAGTGCCGCAGCCACAATTATCTAGGGGGTCCGGGGACATGCCCCCAAGAAAAATTTTGCAAAAATTATACTCAAATATTCGTAATTTTAGTGCTTTTTGGAACCGCTTTTAAGGTAATTTTTGTTTGACATTTGTTAACTTTGTCACTTCTACACCTTAGCAATTATTATCTGCTTGTGTTTTTAGACGTACAACAGATACGCTACAGCTGCACAACAAGATTAGATTTTCAGAGAGCTCATCAATTCAATTTTATAACCTAAAAAAAATCCTACTTGTATTTCTTATTGTTCCATTCAGTACTTCTACCACATTTCCTTGTATCTCATACAACTTAGTACGCCAGCAATCATTAAGGCAAAGTTGAGTAATCTATTTTTATCAGTAAACGTGTAGGGATTTAAAGAACAAAATTAAGAATACCATAAAACAAATAATGCTTTCCAAGGCCTTAAGACATTTAAACTAATTCTGTCGATGTAGAACTGGTTATTTGTTTGTTATCGTTGGAAGCATAATGACTGCAAATAATATTTGATGTTTTCCTGAGGAGGGCACGTGCATAAGAGCTCTCCTCCGTACGCCACTGGTGGCCAGGGAGTAAAAAATTAGGACATAGCAACACTAAACCACTTTAATTTTTGATAATTGATTTACATGCACTTCAAGCTGGTTGTTTTTGGCTCTCATTAAAGCCTTCGTCAAAGCATCCATAGTATCAAGTATTGGAATTTAATTACGATATGGAGCTAAAACTTCAAAATATTAACAAAAGACTTAGACCTTACACTATATCTTGGCAAGTCAGAAATTTGAGGTCTCAGCAACATATACAGTAAACCAAATACTATTGATTGTGACGAATAAGACGGGTGACGACAAAACAATGACCAAGTGATGACAAATAACTTAACGAAATAGCGGCAAATACAATAAATCGACAGCTTGTGACCAAATAAGCCAAATAAATTAAACTATTTTTAGCAAAAAAAAAACATCATCCGCATATAATTGTTTATTAAAAAGTGGATTGCTTTGTTTAATTAACAAAACTTCATGAATTTTTGCGTTATATTCAGATGAACATTTCTTTGAAACCGTAAACGACGAATGCAAATCAATTTCACTTTTAGAACAAGATTTACGCTGTGGCAAATTATCCTCAATGATACTTTTTCAACTGTTAAGGTTCAAATGTTCCCTTGCCATGGTGACTAAATATCTGGATAACATACCAACGTATTTCTGGCCCGTATCGCCCGGGTATGTACATCGATATACGCTATTAGATTTCAAAGGTAAAGGAGTATGAGATTTTAATTTGAAATCATTTCCAACTTAAATGTTCGACAAATGACCCTAACTTTGACATTTGACACTTTCAAAATCAGCCTAGATAAGTTTTTATAAAATCTATAACATGGTTTTTGCACATAAGTTATGTCAAGCAAAATGAATTTTTCGCTTACAAACACATCTTTATTTTGAATGGTATGGGGGTGAGGAAACCTATTCAAGACTTTATCAAAAAATTAATTCGAAAACTTATTCAAAATTTTATCAAAAATCAAATTTCATAAAACAAACATCTTAATTTTTTTATTTCAGTAAACTAGTCGGGTCTTGACTCTAGTCTCGAGTCATAGTATTTGAGTCTCGCGTCACAAGTGTCGAGTCTCTCGAGTCGAGTCATTTTGTACAAATGACTCGAGTCAAGTCGAGTCTTTTTTTACCTCAACTCGAGTCGAATCTCCCTAACTCTGGAAAAAGGAATAGTTTTTGGTATGTCTTGCGCAGAAAAAATGTTTTATTGACGGTCTCATTTCTCCTCTCAAAGGGCAAATGTTTTCTTTGCTGTATGTTATGTTTTTGGAATTGAAAAATGTTTTTGTTGCAGCATGATATATCTTTCAGAACGAAAAAAGTTTTTTTGCACTCTGATAAGTTTTGGGAAGGAAAAAGTTTTGTTGCAGTGCAATGTGTTCTAATCACTGCAAAATTTTTATTTTCTGTTGACACCCCCTTGCCTCAAGCCTTTTTGCAATAGAAAACTTGACTACTCACATGGACCGAAGTCGCATCTGCATAGGTTTTATTGAAAGATGCAGTGTTAAAACAAAACAAACCACCGATTGTGCTGTACAACTTACAAAATTTTCAGACCTGTACTTAAGTATTTTGCTCCGACGAAAAGCTTGGTGTTTTTTGCTACTTTACGTTTGTCAATTATCATTGTGTTAATAATCATCGTTTGACTAACAAAAATATTAAACTTAAGAAGTTACACATGGACTTTGTTTTTTACTGGTAATCAGCACAAAAGTTGCTCCACATAACTCGGCATAGTAAGCACATCTTTTCGTTAACGCAAAAGTTAATCTTTATTTGTTGAAGAGTGTATGATTTTTTCAACTGCAAGTCTCTCTGAAAGCCATTATAGGCATTGGTCTATGTAGGCAAAGTATTAGGCATGCCACAGTATGTAACAGTACAACCATATTAGACATAGTAGCCTACACACATATAACACATGCATTGTACAAGCATAGTACAAGCATAGCGCAAGCATGGTAAGCATAGTGCCAACTCTGCGTGTGATATATAGTAGATGCCATGCTTATATTTTGCTTTTAAGCAGCCAAGCATAGCACAAGTATGCCTGTTGCTACAGCTGTACTTGCCACACCTGCACTGTGTTTACTATCTTTGTTTATGCCTACTATGCCGCTAACATACTCACCTTACTACGCTTATGTTGTGTCTGCTATGCTTCTATTGCGCTAAATATAGTTCTTTTACGCTCACTATTCCTGTACTACGAGATAACTGTGCTAACTATGACGGCGCTGTGCCTATACCAAGCCTACTATGTCTCTAGTGCACGGGTTCTCAACTTTTATTCTTTTATTTACTCCTTATATTATTATTACTCTTTATATTACTCCGTAGGGCGCCTCATATGCACCGCTATTACTCAACCTCATTCGACTTGCAGACCTATTATTTAAGTACGCAAACGTCTGTGGCCCACCCGAATTACGTGCTGTGGTCCACCGGTTGAGAAGCAGTGCTCTAGCTAGACTGCCCATTGTGCATTTATAATGAGTAGTAACGTCACAATGGAATATTTTGCAATCGGAAGGCAGCCCTAGCTAGTGCAAGTATTGAAAAGGCTGGTTAGTGTAGGATTACCATATTTGATGAGGAAAAATTGCGGGAACAACCGTTCACTCTTTTAAGTAATGGCAGCAGGGTTGGCAGAGTTGTCACTTTTGGTAAAAACGGTGTTACATTTTGCTGGCAAGTTTGAGGTTTGTTACTTTTGTTGCGACGCTACCAAAAGCTGTTACTAACTCACTTGTTTATTGACAAATATTTTGTGTCCAATTTAAGTAAATGATGCTCTGAAATAACGGTTGGAGATGTTGGAGCTCGTGTTGTGTTACCCCCAAATAAAGGTGTTCTCTGAAAAAAAAAAGATCATCACCTGTTTCGCTGCCATTTATGTTAATCGCGGCAATGTTGATTCAATCCAAGTGGCCCGATCAAACAGACGGGTCACTTGTGGTGACTATTAGATTCTAATATCGTAATTTTTTGTTAACTGTTTGTTCTGCCGCTTAATTACAAAAATTACGGGCACTTGTGCAAAAATCCGGACATTTGAGCAAATTCCGGACAGACCACCTGAATTCCGGACATGTCCGGAATTTTCCGGAACTATGGTAACCCTAAGTCAATGTGTTTTCAGCAGTCAGCGCGTATTGTCAGCTAGCAGCGCTTAATTAAACTGTAAAAACTAAAAAATTAGAAAGAAGCAGTGGATAAATTCTTAAAGAGGGCAATACAACTAGCAGAAAATAGGGGAAGGTGGGGCACTTTGGGACAAAAAAGTATTTTTGGTGATTGCGTTTTTATTTAAAGTTAACAACGATGAACACTTAATTTACAAAACCACACTTTATTCTGAAGAACATAACTAGATTGAAGAACACGCAGTGCATACATGCAGCATAAATAAAACGAACCAAAAAAGTGTACATTTTTTGTCCCACTGTACCTCAGGTGGGGGTGCTGTAGGACAAGCTTCTGGCATTGTTTTAGTTTGGCCTAGATTAAGTAACAAAAAGTCGCAAGCAAAGATAGCGATAATCTTTGTCTTAAGTTGATCCGCATTGATCGGGCACAGGTAAGACGACCTTTACATCACAATGTTTTACTGAAGCCAAATCTTCAACTAACAGTTAATCTAAATACCACTTAAAAAGCACAGCACATTGGTATTTATTCTCCCTAACTGGCCGTTGAAATGCTAGTGTTATTACAATCACCGTAAATGATAATTCCATGAGATGATAATAATAGGTCTACAACAACTAAGTGCCCCAAATTTTTTGTCCCACTGTTCCCTTGCTTGTACTTGCCAGCATTCTTTCGGGTTTTGCGGCAGCGTCAAACCTGACATTCTACTGTAATGCGGCAAAATATATTTGAATGTTTTGACTAACTGTGATATAACTTTCAGCTGCAAACGCTACTTTGATCTTTACGAAAATGCATCCGAGCATCACAAAAAATAAGCTTTTTACCTCTGAAAACTTCTTTTTTCTCTAAACTACTAGCCATGTACTTTAAAAAGCAAAATAAATACAAAAGTGTAGCGGCTGTTTGGCGACTAAACGATCACCAAACGGTGACCTTTCAGAGTTTCCAACTTTTTCTATAAAACGTTTTGTCCTACTGTGCCCCATCTTCCCCTACATTTAGCACAAGTAGTGTTGCAAAAACACAGAAAGTTGTAAAGAGGAAATGCACTGCAGATGACATTTGGTATAGATTTTCTTGGTGTGGCAACGAAGAGACACCCAAACCACAATGCGTAATTAGTGGAGAGCAACTTGAAAATCAAGCAAATGTTCCAAGTAAACTTATTTGCCATTTAAAAACAAAACATGCCAGTTATGCTAACAAGGGTGAAGAATTGCAAAAGTTTTTTATGAAATTGTACAATCTCGGAAAAAGCATTAGAAGCTAGTTATGACGTGGCGAAATTAATTGCACGACAGAAAAAAACAGCATACCATCGGAGAAGAACTTTTAAAACCATCTTGCCTTGAAATTGTCCAAATGATGCTTGGACTAAAGGAAGTTGAAGAGGTCAGGAAAGTGCCATCGTCATCAGAGATAATTAAAAAAGGAATTGAGGATATGTACATTGATCTACTTGAAACTTTAATTGATGAAGTAAAATCATCTGGTAAATTTTTTTTCGGATTGATGAAAAAACGCACATCAACAAAAAAGCACAACTGTTAAAGGCTGGTTACCATTAGGCGTTGTTTGCAGGTGTAGCGTGAAAATTTTTTGTTTTTTTATTTTGTTTTGTGCGCTCATAAAACTAAATACTGTAGAGAAACAAAGAATTTTTCACGCTACGCCTGCAATTTACGCCTAATAGAAACTAGCTTTAGGTGTTGTACGTTTTGTCGACGGCGATTCGACAACAGAAGAGTATATACAGGGTGGGCCATAAATAACGCACCAAAGCATATAAAACAATTCAGATAATAATAACAAACGTTTTTATTAAAACAAAACTTAACAAATGAACAGAGAAACACGTACACGCTGGTACAATCACAAATGCTCAAAATGCTCAAAATACCCAAAGAAAGATATTTACATTATTTCACATCACAATTTATTTTAAATCTTTGGTGCGTTATTTACGGCCCACCCTGTATTTTGCAAGGAACTTCCAGAGCGAACTACTGGCCAGGAAATTTTTCGAGTGACCAACGACTCTTTTATAATCCATGACATCCATTGGAATAATTACATCAACGTTTGCACAGATGGTGCTTCAGCAATGATGGGCAAAGGTAGAAGTTTTGCTGCTTTAGTAAAACGTCAAAATTTAGCCATAAAATTACACATTGCTGCTTGCATAGGGAAGCCCTGATGATCAATGAACTGTTAGAAACGATAAACGACTGCATCACATTGTCAACTTTGTTAAAGCAAGAACCTTGAACTCACGAATTTTTTCATTGCTATGAGAAGAAATGGGATCAGAGCGTCAATCACTGCTATTTTACACAAATGTACATTGGCTTTCTGGGGGGAAAGTTCTCGCAAAACTCTTCGAACTTCCATATAAAATAAGTCAGTTCTCATTAAGTCAGAACAGCCATGACTTGTATAAGCATCTTGAAGACGATTGTTGGATTGCTAAACTTGCATACATGGCCGACATATGTGAACACTTCAATAGGTTCAACAATAGAATGCAAGGCAAAAAAGTAAATATTCTGGTATGTTCTGACAAGTGAAAAGAATTTAAAAACAAGTACCCTGGAAAAATGAGTTAAGACGGGGATCACTGGAAATGCTTTCAAGAAGCAACCAAAACATAAGAAGTATTGACTAAGAGTTTGTGTTGGGTTTGGCCCAAGAACATTTGACTTTGTTAGAGCAGAAATATGAACATTACTTTTTAACAAAGAGCAATATGATTGGATACGAAATTCTTTGCGGGTAATGCTGTAATGTCAAGGCAAGAAATGTCTTTACCTACGAGAGAATCATTTCTTGAATTACGAAATGACAGAACTCTGAGATTAAAATTCATCGAGGCTCCACTTGATAAGTTTTGGATTTCTACTGGAGAAGACTATAAGCAAGTTTCAAAGGCAGCTATTGAAATTCTGTCCAATTTTGCACAATTTATTTGTGCGAACAAAGCTTTTCATCTTTGCTGTTGATCAAATAAGATAAAAGATCCTCCTTAAAAGAAGTTGATGGTGAACTTAGAGCTGCTCTTACGAATATTGAATCTCACTTACTCCGATTGTGCTCAATAAAACAACTGCAAGTATTGCAGCAAAACAAATGATACAGTGTATTTTGTTATTGATTTGCCACTAATATTTACATTTTTGGTCGAAGTGTGCCACTGAATTTGGGAGTTTTTTAAATGTGGCGTGAGTGAAAAAAAGCTGCTTCTATCCGTGTACTTGGTAATTCCTTTTTCTGCTCTTTCCCCGTCCTCCTGTGTTTCTGGCTGTTCTACACGTCCAGCTCTCTATTTATTCCCTGACTCACTCAAGGTTCTTCAAGGAAATGCCGGAGTTCTTTAAGCCAAAAGGGGTAAAATTCTCCACTTTGTCTCGCTTCATCCTGTAGACCTTATCTGTATCCAGGAATCCAACCTCAACTCGTCTTCCTCTTTCTTGATTCCTGTATACTCTGCTCTACGATTTGATTGCAATCACTTCCGGTCTGGCATTCTTTCTCTTGATGATCCGCGCACCAGCGGTGGTGTAGGGGCCGACATCATACCAAATAACTCTCGTGGCTCGATTGGGTAATCTCTTCGGACCTCCTTTCTCTCAAGGATTGTGGCACTCCTATCGTTATCCATCGCTCCTTTCCTGACATCTTCTTTGCTCCCTCCTCTCTTCCTCGTGGGAGGTGCTTCAGGACTTGAGTTTTGATCACTTACCAATTCTACTTTTTGCCCCTTTTTCTCCACTTTTTCCACCCTCTTCGTTTAAATTTCAGAAATCTCGTTGGAATGACATTATTTTACTTCGACTCACTGTCCTTCTGCAGAGGAATACTCCTCTCTTTCCTCTGCTGCTGCTTTTCTTTCTGGAAATAAGTGCCACCAAATTTTCCATTCCTTTCGGCCGTGTCAAACGCCAATCCCAAACCTGGTGGTCTTCTGAAGTGGAAGAAGCTGTAAAAGAAAGACATAGGATTTTTGCTTCCGCTCATAGAAGCAATGAAGATCGTCAGGCTTATTTCTTTGCTTACCGACATGCCCTCTTTATCATTTCTAAAGCCAAAGCTGAGATATGGCAGGCGACATGCTCATCTCTCCTAAATCAGTCTATTCTCCCCTCCGTTCTGTCGCTAATTCTTCTTTCTCCTCTCCTGATTTTTTCCAACTGTTCTTCTCCTGGAGAGTCGGCATCTGTCTACGCCGACTACTTGATATATCACTTTTCTATCTGCCGGCCCAATACCTTGCATAGCAGAGACAGAGGCTACTTGTCGGAGCTCCTACGGGCTACGCACCCTGTGGAGTCTAATTCTTCTTTCTGCCCTCCCACCGAATTTCTCGCTGCTGCCACAAACCTTTTCTCATCCATTACCACTGGCTTAAACAAAGTCACTTAACCCATGCTAAATCACCTTTCTTGCTCTAACATGGATTCTCTTCCTCACATTTTCAATCACCTTTCTTGCTCTAGCATGGATTCTCTTCCTCACATTTTCAATCTTTTCCGGTTTTTACATTCCTTTTCTTTCATCTGAAAGACATATTCTATTATTCCCTCCCATAAGATGGGAAAGTCTTTCGACTATCTTGCTTCTTTTCGGCCTCTCTTTCTCTCACTTTCTGTGCCTCAAAGTTATTTAAACTCATCATTCTATATCGCCTATTCTTTTTTCTGGTGTCTACCTCCACCCTCTCTCTCAGTTAGGCCGGTTTCCGACCAAAACGGTCTACTCTAGATTGAATTCTGTTCTTTTCCCGATCAATTTTGGATGGGTCTAACAAGCTCAAGCCTAGCTCTCAGAAGATTCCTGCCACGATCGACTTCTCTAAAGCTTTCGATTCTGCCTGGCATCCCAATCATTTTCATAAACATATTTCCGCTGGCCTCCCTCCTTGCTTTGCTCGTTGAGCTCAATCTTTCCTTTCTGAAAGGCGCACTTACGTGGTTTTTTAAAATTACAAAAGTCCCTCCTTTCGAGTGTGCCGAAGTGTTTCGCAAGAATCCGTTCTTGGCCCAGTACTTTTCGCTCTTTTCATCAATAATTTTCCTGCTTTTCTACCTTCTTCCGCTCTTTATTCCGACGACATAGGCATCTAGTCTTCCTCTTCCCCCTTGGTCCCTGCTGCGGTGGAAGCTACACAAGTAGTTCTGATTCGACTGATGCGCTTGCCTGAGGACTATTGTCTTCCTTTCAATCCGATCGCATGTGAGGCCTCCTTCTTCTAGGTAGATCCCGATCAAGCTAATCTCCAGCCTCACCATCACTTATCCAACTTCCCCTCCGCTCGAATCCCACTCCAACTTTTCTTGGGGTCACATTTGACCGCACTCTTTCCTTTTCTAAACACGTATTTTTGCTGATGGCCAAGTTCAACACTCGGCTCTAGACCTTACAATGAGTCTCAGCTTCTTGCAGCCCTCTAAGGAGTCTCTTTCTCATTTGTGTAAAGCTTTTTTTGGACCCTTCTCGCTTATGTTCCACCCGAATGGTTTCCTTTTCTTAGCGTTTCCAAGTTGGAACGCCTTCACCGAGCTGTTAGTCGTGTCATTGCCGGCTGCCTCTCGTCTTCCCCAATCCCACTTCTTCTCTTTTATCCTTCTTTATGAGTCGCTCTGACTCATTTCGCCATGCCTTCCTGTAAGCAGGCCCTTCGGCTGCCAACCTCCTTTCCTATTTTAGGTTTGGCCAGACTTGGAATGAAGCCAGGACTCTCCAGATTCACATGGAGAGCTTTTGCATCAACTGATCCTTTGCTGATGATTTTTTCTACTTCTCCTACGGAGGTTCTCTTTGCTTGTCCTTCCTCTTCTTTTCGGAACCCGCTTTTCTTTACTCTGGAGCTGACTCTTTCCTCTTGATGCTCTCGCTCTAATCCTTCTCATTTTCGCCATGGTGCAGCTCTTGCTCACCTTGACTCTTTCCCATCTTACGATCTTGTGATCTTACTGATGGGTTTGTTCTTTTCCTTTTGGCAAAGGGGCTCTGACATTTTTGCCAGCTACTTACTTTGTGGCGCTGAGGCCACTCTTTCGCCAGGCCAAGTTTGTTTAAGTTTTTCCGCTAAAGCCTGTGCAATTAAACAAGCTCTCCGCTAGTCTCGACACCACTCACGAGTCTACTATTTTTCTTCTCCTCCTCTCAGTCTCTCTCTGTGTTCTCGCCACTCTGTCCTCTTCTCCGTCTTTCCTTTTACTTCAAACTCCCTGGCACATCTGGCAGAAACCGACTTCTCTCTCCTTCTGTCCTATCAGGCTACAATGGGTCCTCAGACACTCATTTCCTCCCGGAAAACAAACCAACTGATGAGTTGGCCAGGAAGAATGCGCTAGTCCTGTTTTTTGTAGTCCCTTGTAGTCTCTCTCGTATCCACTCTTTTTTCGGATTGCAGGCGTACAGTATTATTTAAATTCTTCGACACGCAGGTCCCTTTGGTTTCTACTGAGAAACTTGTGCTTCCTCATATCACTCGCTGTGTCCTCTCTCATTTTCGTTGCAACGGACACAGCCTTGTATTAAATTCTTCTCTCTTTAGAATTGACGGAATCGAGGACCATTTATGCAGCCCCCCGGTCATCCGACCCAGGACAGCTCTCATCTCATTCTGCGCTGTCTGTCTACGGATTCTTGGCGCCGCTCGCTCTTTGGCAAATCTTTCTCTCTACAACCTCTGGTCCAAGTCCTGGAGAGTGGTCAGTCTTCTGGGGCTTCATGGTCTTCCGCCATGCCCTCGTCCCTTGGATGGGGTAAGGTAACAATAACAGAACAAATATCTGTAAGGTTACGTCGAGCAACAAAACAATTGAAAGAATTTAGCATATAAATGTATCAATTAACCCTCTGTGTCAAATACTCGGCTTTACCCTGCTATGATATTTCTAGTTTGCAGCAGTCACGATTTACATTTTTGTTAACTAACAGAGTTTGCCGGTGTGCTTATGACAAAATGCTTTTCAGGTCGACATCGGTTTAGCTGACTGAGATGTATCGGTCATAACAATACGTGAACTTTCACGTTCCACAATGAGAACAAAGCTAGTCCCGATCTTTTGTTCTATTAAGCTTAGGCCGTATGTTTCTACACCATGGCTGATGATATAAGTATGTGATACTAACGTTGTTACCGGCCATAAATGCATCCTAGACCTTAATCAAGTCCCTATAACAAAGGTATTTAGCAGCTTTGCTGTAAATGGTTATTTGCAGTACTTAACATTTACAGCTGTACACCGATTGAAATGATATCCAAACGCCGATGCTTGACAGTACATGCACTTTGGCAAAAACTGTTCTTTATCGTCGATAGTAACATTAAGCATTTTCATTAATTGCAACAGCTAAATAAAAAGAGTCATTTATAACTAGGGCCTTTTTGTTTGACCTAAAAAAATATATTTTTGACTTTATTTTAGCAAAATTTTGACTTTATTTGGACCTAACCGCTTTCGCCTATTATTTATGTCTTGTTGCACTTTTTTGATTAAAAATGTTTTATAATGCGCAATTTACATAAATTTTTAAAGAAGAAGTTAGCCTACTTTAAACATTTTCCCAATCACTCAGTATTGAAGCTGATGCAACAAAGCGACGCATGACGTCTAAACCTACGATAACGAGCCATTGTGTGTACCGGTATCAATTAGTGCGTAATACAAAAAATGCGTTGTTATCGCAACTGTACTGTACATTAACAGTCTGTCTATGATGTTTTTAACAAAAGCCACACAGTATAATTACCAGGACTTTTTATTGTAATACAGCATCATATATTTTTTTACGTTCTTAACATCGAAATTTCTGTCTTTTCTCAATAATTTACTGAGCATAGAAAACGACCTCTCAACAGCAGCAGAGGTTGGCTGGGCTTTTTGCAATAGTGCGTAGCTTGTTGGGTCAATTGTCAAGTTGGTACAGTTTATTATTGTTTCTGAATCAAGAGTTGTATAGTCGTTTTTTAATGTAATTTTTAATTGCGCACGGATCATCATCGAATTGCATATTCTTCAGCAGTCCCTATGCTTCGGTTATCGTGCAGGCACTTCCTTCTAAGAACTCTACGTTGGCTGCTATAGTCCGGTATTGATTTATTTTAACCAAGTCTGGCACCAAATCTTCCACATTGATAGCGTCGTTTGCTCTGCTGACTAAGAGGCCTGCACTTGTCCGATTGTTGACAATGGTACGAACAGCTGGAAGGTCCTCACTGTAATATAAGGCAGCTCTAAGCCAAGTTGCCCATCTTGTAATTACAGGGTCAGGAGGAGATGGCAGACCAGCATCATAAAAATCTTTCTTGCGATCTTTGTTTTTGATTGTTGCTGCCTTGATCGTTGCTATTACTTCATCAATATTTTTAAAATGAGCACGCACACGCATAGCGCAGTTATGTAGTAAGTGCGCAACGCAGGTGACATGCATCAAAAAAGGGTATAATTCCTTTAATGTCTTTCCAGCCAAAGACATGTACCGAGCAGCATCAGTCAAGAACAATGAAAAATTCTCGCGTTTGATTTCAAGTTGTCGCAATATGTCATCCACAGTGTGCAGAATAATACTGCTGTTAATATTGCTATCGCTGTCAAGTGGATGGCAATCAACGAGGAATGTCTGATTTGGGGCATCTAAGCTGCCCACAAGCACACTAATATACTTTTGTTTAGCAATCTCTGCATCATCCACAACTAAAAAAATTTTTTTGTCGTGAAGTAATTCTTGAATTTGTTCTTCTGTTTGGGATGCTAATTTAGCAACACATGCCCGGGCTGCAGTCTTCGAAGGCAATACTTTTCCCATTGTAGCAAACAGAGACTTTAAAGAAGGATGGTTCAGTTTATGAAGTGGGATATCTGCAGCTGAGAATGAAGAGACAACCTGTTCCTTGAAGTTTACTTGATCGAGTTGTAAAAAGATTTGCTTACTTTGGGATTTGCTCTTCATCTCCAATTTTCTTTGGTGTTGCTTACTTTTTCGGTGGCTTTCCACAAAAAACTTTTTGTCGCATTTGACTAACACCTCGCAAAGGTTGCATCGCAAGTCGCGGGCAGGAGTTGCCGAAAACTCATCCGGATATTCCTGGCAAATTTGCCTAACTTTCGCTGCAGAAGATTTGGCTTGTTTAGGCATTCTTTGCTTTGCAAGCTACGACTTAAAAAGACCACGTGTAAAGAGCGCAAAGGTTTTATAGGAATAGATTAATTGTCTAACAATTATGTGTTAATGCATCAACAATGACGATTTGATGCATAATAAGTGTGTAATAAGATGCATAATTTCCTTCTCAATTTAGCATGCATTTTTAACATTGCAACTATTTGAGAAGTTTAAAATCAGATAAAACTGTGCATAAAATTTTAATAGCAGCTCAAAAATTCAAAAAGTATAAAAAAAAATATGAATTTGTTTGTTTTTGTAAGGAAATTTTTGATGAAGACAATTTTGAGAAGTTTTGACTTTATGCAAAATTTTGACTTTATTTTGACTGATAAAATCTACCAAAACAGACTTCTGAAGACCTGAAACGAACGTTAGTACACGTTTGATCATGTAACAAGGTCATGAAAAACTTTTGACTTTATTGACTTTAGCGGGCCCTATTTATAACAATGCAGCAAGTTTAATCAGCCTTCAGTTGGAAATTTGCAAGATTTTCGCTACGAAAGGGCTGAAGGTTATTTTGGGGCATAGATTTGTACTAAGTGGGGGAGTAAAGTGTACTTTTGAGACTAAAGCCATGAGTAAAGTTAGTGAAAAAAGGTTTCAACCTCCTTTGCTTCCTTTCTGGTTGCGCGCCAAATAGTAATCGATTATACCTCTGAACACTAAAATTTACTATTCTTATAAGAATTTAACAGGCAGCGTATTAGTAATTCGCTTCACTATATGTTTGCTTTTAAAATTACGGTGGATGATAAGCACAGTTGCAGTCTGCCGCTCTTTTTACTAAAATGGTATCTGACAGCATTAGGAGGTAGCTTAACGTTATGACAAAATCGTGCTTTTGTAAAGAAATATCGGGTGTTGCGATTGAAATAAAGCTCAAAATTGTTGTTAAATTTGTTTCGTGACGTGATCTTAGTTTCGAAAAACATGAAATATCCTTAATTAGGAAAGTTGGGTGCTGGCTTATGTTTTAGCCGAAAATTGAGTTTCTCTATCAAAGATGCAACTTTTAAACAATCCCTTTAATTGTGATGTAACCATGACATGACCAACCTTCTTACGACCCTCATCTTGTTGTGGTAATAAATGATACCAAGTTCAAAGTTTTCAAAGAGTTCAGCTCAAAAGCGGCCAAACAAAAAATCGCTTGTTGCGTCGCGATTAATCATTAAATTTAAAAAAAGACCTCTGCTTTGGGAATTCTATTGTTGATATCTCCCGAAATAGCCATCAACCGCGTTTCTACAGTGCGTACTCTTTGAAAAATCTTTGAATATCCTTTTTACATTAAAGTGATGATTACGAAGTCGTTGTAGAGCGCAGAAAAGAGAAGTTAGAGAAGAAGTCGAGAGCTGGCTTTTATTAAAGACAAAATGACATTTCTCTGTCAAAAAAATACAATTTTTAGAAACTATATCTAACTGCGACATTTTCACGACGTCATTAAACCCTTTATGACTCTTATCTTGGTGTGTTGATTAATGGTATTACATGTAGAGTTTGTATGTCCAGTAGTTTTGCAAAAGTTTGGTTTAACAAGTTGGTCAAACAGAAAATAGTTTGTTACGTCACCAAAAATCATTAAATTAAAAAAAGAACTCGGTTTTGAGAATCACGTAGTTAAAACTAGTTTGGAAGATTTTTTAAATCGAGTTGATATCTCTTTCCCAAAATCTAGTTGATATCTCTCAAAGGAGCTATCAACCACATTTCTACCGTCATCATCTTTAAAGAAATTAAGGAAAACCATTTTCGAATGAAATGCTGATTAGAACGTCATGATAGATCCTAACGCGAAAATTTTTTAAGTTGGCTAGTCGGGCGCTGGCTTTTATTTAAGCTTAAATAGGCATTCCTCTATTAAAAAATACAATTTTTGAAAAAATATCTTTGATCGTGAAGCCATCGTGATGTGTCAAACACTTTGACACTTGCCTAGAAATGGTAATCAATCGTAAAATACGTAGGTACGTATGTGCGCTTTAACTCTTCCAAACCACTGGTATTTTTGCTGAAATGGTATGCTTATCAGACAGCATTATTATGTTACTTAATTCTGTGACGAAACAGAGTTGCACTAGCATAGTTCAAAATGAAAAAGACATACCACAAAATAAATAAGCATTTTTTCGTGTTTTCCATCAAATCTTTCAATCTTGTTTATGCAGTTAGTATTGTTTGCAAAATATAAAAAAATCGACAAAAAAACGTTAGTTGCGATGTTACCGAACACCCGGATATTAACCTCATCGGGCTGAGTCGAAATGGTCTCTTCGATAGTTTCACCAACTCTCGACACTCTCAGGCCAGGAGAAGCTTCTATTCGTTTTGTCATAAAATGCTCCAATGGGTTTTTGTGGCAGATATTTCATTCCTACGGCTACCAAAGTGCAATTTGAACTTATCTGCGTTGACGAACAATTGCTCTCTACGATCAAGAAAATTTCTAAAAAACACTTTTTATAGAAATCTTGTCACGTAAGCGGAAAATTATACCCAATCCACCAATTGAGACTAGGCAATTGACTGGCCAACACAATCAACCTGTTGGCCTATAATGTAGATAAGCATGGGGTGCATTGCCTCTTAAATGTAAATATATTGTGCTTCTTCAAGCATGGCAATTTTGCCAGTTTGTTTAGAGGACATTATTTAGCTAGGTTTGCTCTCTATCGCATCGTTTCAGTCTGATACTCAGTTTATTGCTTATTGCTGCCAAAAACTAAATTCCGTAATATAATACTGATCTTACCGTAAAAAACAATTCTTCTTAAAGCAACACCAGAACTTGAGCCAAGTGTAAAATTTATTAAATGCTTTCAAGTATTATTTTAAAGAATTAATTTTTTTCTAAAACTCAAACATTTTTTTTGGATTCACCTTTCTGTTTCTCACACAATTTAATCACACTAAATCTACCATATTTTTCTCATCCAGATATAAAAATATGTTTGAGTTCAGTCAAAAACTAAACTTTGTAACATTTGCAAAAGTTATATAAAAATATAGATTTGTCGTCACTACTTTTGGGAAATAAAATCTGCCCCATTAGAGATAAAAGCATGAGATTTGAATTTGGTTTTGAGTAATTAACACTATTTTAAGTAAAGTGTTGTTTAATGCTAAAGTAAATATGTTTAGGCTAAACATCACTCAAACAATTAAGAGGGAATTTACTAGGAATTTCTTGAAAGCCAATTTTGCAAGCTTACAACATTAACTTCAAAAGATTACAATTAATCGATCAAGCCTTTCGCTTTTCTAATGACTGTTGCAACTAATAGCACAATAAACTGATTGATTAGGGATCACAAACTATGCAATGTTTCCGTTACGTTACATGTCATATGTGGTTTTGTTTCTACTAATGGAGCAGTTTTTATTGCCAGCTGATAAGCTGATTAAAACTCAGTTACAGGGCGCTTGTCGATCCAAGCTTTAATTTTTTCGTAATTTTCAATTCTCTCTTTCAAACTAAAAAGGTACGGACACCTCTTCTTCACATCATTCGTAAATTTCTCGAGTGTCCGTAACCTATCCATCATGCCGATATCAGCGTATGTCACTTTCTGAAAATGGAATGCGTATTAATAGAAATGTTGATTCTAAACCGCAGCGACTATTTGGAAGCTCGCTACAACACAAAAAATGACGCCAAAAACTTGTTAGAATATTTCACCTTGGAAAATATCAGGCTATGACCCTGAAAAAAACGTAGCCATTATTTTTTCAACACCCTTTTAATCTTATCAACATATAACTCGACATCTACATAAGTAGTATGTAATATAAATTTTAACCCACTTTTTGCGGAGCGCTAGGTCATTTCCGAACGTGTTGATCATTTCCGAACGTGCACAACCTTGCAAGTACGTCATTTCCGTTGAACACGATTTTGTACATAAACTTGGAAGTATGTTTTACTTGTTGTAACATTTGAAGTAGGTAATTGAAAGAAAATGGTTTTATTTGTTTTGTGATTTTATTTGAGTTTTTTTTAGGAATGTTTTATTTGTTTGAGTTCTTTTTAGAAATGGTTTTATTTGTTTTTGAAAATGCTGTTACTTGTTTTTCGGAATGATTATATTTTTTTTTGGAAATGATTTTATTTGTTTTTAGGAATGATTTTGTTTGTTTTTGGAAATGATTTTATTTGTTTTTAGGAATGTTTTGAAAATGTTGTGGTTTTTGGAAATGATTTTATTTGTTTTTAGGAATGTTTTGAAAATGTTGTGGTTTTTGGAAATGATTTTATTTTTTTTGAAAATGATTTCATTTATTTTTGAATATGACCTAATTTGTTGTTGTACCCTCGCATCAGAATACCCACACTTCAAAAGTTCTCCAATTAATTTCACTTTGGTTTTCAGCTCGTAAACGATTTTTTGTCTTATTGTAAGCACAACTGTTGTAAAACGGAAACATTAACTTCTACGTCGTGACTGAAGATAAAAGCCTTTGATACTAAATCATAAACAACTTCCTTGCGAATGTAAGCATCAATCACACGTAATCGTTCACTTTGTTTCTTGAAATTGTTTATAAAATCATATAGCCTCTGATCGATTTCTTCTTTTGATTTCCTAGAATGTTGTTTCTTTACTCTTCTAGATGTGTTTATTGGAGGTACTTTCCTTTACTCATTATCGTGATATTTCTGCAGTTGGTTGGAATTAATTTACATCGATTCCAGTAGAACTAGGTAGGTAATGGACTCAGTTCTATTACAATACAATCTTGGAGGAAGAAAATTTTTGAAATGCAGTATAGATGTAGTTACCAGTGTGATGAACGACGGATGTTTGCGGGAAAATTTTGCGTGTCTATCACTGGCTGAAAATGTACATAAGAAAATAATTTGAAAGTACAACCAACAGTTTAGAACTAGCCGCAGATACAATGTTGGGGAGTATAGATTTCAGAACTAGGGTCAGATACAATCTTGGCCGAGTATAGATTTCAGAACTAGCCACAGATAAATCTTGGAGGAGTATAGATTTTAGAACTAGCGGCGGATACAATGTTGGACGAGTATAGATTTTAAAACTAGTTGCAGATACAATGTTGGGGAGTATAGATTTCAGAACTAGGGTCAGATACAATCTTGGACAAGTATAGATTTCAGAACTAGCCGCAGATACAATGTTGGAAGAGTATAGATTTTAGAACTAATCGCAGATACAATCTTAGAGGAATATAGATGTAGTTACCAGTGTCATAAAAAACAGATGTTGAATGAGAAAAATCTGCTTGTTCATCGCTAGTTGTAAGTTACAGAAGAAAATAATATACGGTTTTTCTAGATCATACAGGTGTTTCAATCAAAACATTTACCTTTATTACAGCTAGTCGTTAGTTTTCGAGGAAAATAACCAACAGTTTTCTAGATTATCAGGTTTGCTGAAGAAAAATCACATGCAGTGACGTTGCTTCCAGAAGAGTGTGGTAGAAGAAACAATATCAAATTTGGCACAATTTCAATCAAACTTTTACCGTTAGATGTTAGTTTCACACTTTCTTGGAAGAAAATTTCAGTAGATTGACCAGACCTTTGAGTGAAATGTAGATTTGCTTCACATATGACAGTGAGGTAGTTAAATTTTTAGTACAGTGGTAGAAACATTTTGAAAAGATCAAAACAGTGAAGTTTGTTTAAATTCAGCAATTTTAATCACTACTGATACTCTACATTGTTAAACCGAGAAGATTTAACCTTTGTTGTGTGCAGATTGTTTTGGAGACTACTTCAATAATTGTTAAACTTTTACTTGTAAACATTCACCATGCATCTAACTTACAATATCTTTTCATATAACAACTAGAAAACAAAAATTGTATCCTGTTATAACACTGTTTTAAATAAAAACTATCAAATTCTAAAACCACCAACATAAAATTCATATTTTTCAAAATCACCAACATAAAATCAGCTAAGATTACTATCAACAAAAATCTGATGCAAACGAAAACATCAACGTCACGTCATCAAACCTTTAACCAATCACAATCGATGTAGAACTTCAAAAATGGTTTACTATCAACAAAATCTGACGCCAGCGGAAGCATAGACTGTACGGAGATGATTACGTCTTTTAAAGTCACTAGTTATAAATATTCTTACCTCTTATTTGACCAATTACGAACCAGCAGGTGTTTTTATATGCATTACATCATAAGTTTTTATTGCGCAATTGTTGGAAAGAACAAGACAAGTCTGGGCAAGAATAGTGATTTTTCTTCTTTCTTTGTTAACATTTCTCTATAAAAGTCGTATGTTTTGCGTGAAAATTAGAAGAAGAACAATGGAAAGCTGCGACGAGACACACACTTCAATTGCTGACGAATATGAAGAGAGAGCAAAAAATGTCAATGTTACGACGAATCATCCCTACTCCTCATGCTACGACAATTTGTTGAAGCAATCGGAGTTGTTGGGGCGTGCAAGAAAACACCAAGAAGAAGCAAGAAAAATCTTCAACGACATTGACAAAGAAGGGAATTCAATACCCTCAGACGGTGAGATGTTAAGAAAAGGCGTGCTGACTGTGTCAAGAGGAAAAGTTCTCTTTTCAACCGATCAGCTTATTCAAGTGTGTGAGCATATGTTTGAAGACCTACCGTTTATGGCTTTCAAAGGCCCAGCAAATGCACGTCCTTACGTGGTGGTAATTTTCTCACCCAACTGTCAGTATGGCGATGTCTGCGAAGTGAAAACAAGATTGGAGATTTTCAAAAAAGAGGTAGCTGTAGACAACTTTCTTATTAGATTTAAAGTGGCATCTATCTTTTCACCCGAGAAATATTTTCAACATCTACAAGATCGATCATCTGGATTTATCATTAGAAACAAAAACTGTGGTATAAGCAAGGAGCTAGCTGCCCTTGTGAAAATCTTGAAAGAGATGAAACACACAGCCGGGAAGAAAAAAACGAGCTAGTAGTCTGCCTAGAAGTACTGAACTTTATCAAAGGAAGAGAAAAACCTCTCCACTAAATATAAAACAATGAATGTGTGATTCTTTACAGTGTTTAACGCATGTATCCATCTTTAGATTTGAGTAAATTTGTTTAAAATGCTGTGCCCTTCTTTCGAACCTGAAGAAACGCGAATCTTATCCTTCTCGGACACTTGGCCTCATCAAGTCGATAATTTAAGCCCTGAACGAATGGCTAAAGCTGGATTTTTGTAAAGAGGCAATGACGATCGAACAATTTGTTTTTATTGCGGTTTATGTATTTACCAGTGGGTGGACACTGACATCCGAGAAATTGAGCATGCCAAGTACTGGTCCACGTGTGCATATCTAGAGAGAACGCTTGGAACTGGCTTCATCGCCCAACACAACAACTTTCGCATCCCAGAAGATGAATTTTTGTCGGGAACGAGATTCTGGTTTGCTACTCCTGAAGAAGCAGCAGATCCAACACTAGCAAGAAACCCACCAGTCAAAAATGTAGAGCAACCGAATCTAATCCCTGAAGAAAAACAGTATGACAAAGAACTTATGTGTAGAGTGTGTTTCAACGCTCGAATTAATGCCTTGGCGATGCCTTGTGATCACTGTTTTGGATGTCTGAATTGTGCTGCCAAACTTTATTCGAAGGAATGTCCCATCTGTCGCATGGTTATTTTGGATGTAAATCGAATTTATATTGTATAATAAAAACACTCAATTATATTCAATTCTGTTTATTTCAACATTACACGTGAAACAGTTACAATTCTATTTCAGTAAATTTTGAATAAAGCGCCCAACAGTTTTATCATTTAAACTAATGCTACTAGAGAAATGAGTCAATATCTCAAATAGAGAGCAACCACGCGAGCGAAATAAGATGTAGTATACGGTATAATGTCCACAGACTTCAGATATCAAACTCTGTAGGGTCTTTGAGTTGCAGATCCAGAATGAGGAGTGAGAATCTAAAAAATCTGTCAAACCATGAACAATTGAATGTAGGCCACAGTTATCAAAAAACTCAGCAGATCCTTGATGGTTGAAGAACACAGCAACCCAGTGTTCTCCAGGAGCAGTGCTCGGATCGGTGTTAACAACATAACTCCCAGGATACTCCACAGTAGGTAGCTGATCTTTAGGATAAACACCCTTAAAAATCTTTTTCGCACAGGAGTTATTTTTCAATATCCTCTCAATCTGTAGTGTGTCCATCAGAAAATCAGAAATCAGTCAATACGTTTCTATCAGTCGATCAATCAGCCAATTCTGCATGAATTATGACATTGATTGCTTCTGTTGGACGAGTGTTAAAGTGTAATTCTATACGAATGTTTCCGTTTTTCATCAACTCCAGATGTGCACAAGAAGCCCCCCAGATCTGGTGCAAGAATTCAAAATAAAGCTTTTTATAGTTTACCGACAAGAAAAAACTCAGGCTTATCACTGCCAAAAGACATAAAATTTCATCATCTCCGCAAAATTACCAATTTAGGTAAAAATCTGCACAGTACGGTTTATTTTTCCAATCAAAATAACTATTTGGGACACTCCAAAACTATTATGCTGCAGTCATCACCACACTCATACACAATAAGTGCCCAGACCCGGGATTGAACTGGGGACCTTTAGATCTTCAGTCTAGCGCTCTTCCAACTCAGCTATCAAGGCAGTAATGACCAATGCAAGGCTCGAACTCGCGACATTTGCGACATTAACACGACACTATAACCGACTGAGCTGACCGACCACTTGCTGAAATCCCAAAAAGTTCTCTATTGAGTAAATGGCTGAAGCAACTGTCTTTGTTGTTATGAAGAATTCCGCATTTAACATCTGTAAGATTAATGATTTTAAAATTTTGCAACATTTTCTTGAAAAAGTATTGTACGTTTATCTAGTTACAGTGTTTCGCAGCATCCCGAAGTCTCCAGTTTCAAAATCACAATAAAACATTTAGCTGTTCTGACTGTATTTTTACTCAGATTTCTAGAGGGGTCGCTGACTAATATTTTTTTTTGGTTAAAAATGTTCATGTAGTTGGAGACTTTATCATTTTAATAACTTTTTAAATTATCTAAGTTGCAGTTTTTCTTCATTTAACTTTCTTAACAAATTTACTCTTACCCTACGCCTCGTTGAGCAACAAAGATCAACAACAATTCAATTGTCGTCTGATTTACACCAGCTTCTCACACCAACACGCTTAAATTCATATCAAAATTTAAAAACCTACTTGTATTCATTGGTTGAAAATGTTCATGTACTTGGAAATTTTAACATTTCTTATGACTTTTTAGATACAAATTTAGTCACTTGTTAAAATTCTCACTAAAATTTGAACACGTTGAGACAACAATCATAAAATATTTTTATCTGAAGCCCTCGTAAAATATTTGAGATGAAGACCACTAAGCTACATTGTGTGCGATCAATGTATAATTTTCTGATTTTAAGTTATCATCACAACTCAGTTCAATGGTAAACGAGTGGACTAATATTTTTCAATCATCACATATTTTTGCATTATTTTCTGCATCACACAATACTTTTGTTGTTGCGTATCAATTTAAATCAAATAATTTTATCTTATAGTGTTTTCAAACTTAAATTTTTTTATCACGCGCTCACCTCACCTCATTTATCATCTCTGTACATAACTGTAAATTGAATTTAACTCAAAAATTATTAAAGTTTATGTATCAAGACTAATATTTGACACTACATATCACCAAAACAACATCAATTTTTGTTAGATTTTAATTCCCTTACAAAGTTTTTTTGAAACTAAAAATCAAACTAACTTTTTCCCAATTATCAAATGCACAAATATGGTAGTGGTTAGATCATAGTAGACCTGGATTCGATTTCTTTGTCAAAGACTTTTAAAACAGTGATTACAGCTTAGTGTTTAGCATGAAAGGTTTGTTTAGAGAAAAAAGCCGACTAGTTTGCTTGTTTCATTGTGTTTTGCACTACAGATAGTGATGGGTTCGATGTGCCAACTGCAAACATAAACTCATAGGAGTAAATGAAACTTACATTGCCACTACACGTAATTTCAAAGACCACCTGTTTCCAATCCACATCTAAATCATTCTATTGCTACTCCTCTTTTCCTATTTGTTTGCAGTACAAATTGATATCTTTCTAGTGATTGTTTCGAACATATTGTGTTTCATAACATCCTGGTTACCTCAATTTTGTATATTTAATAACTTTCAGGTTTACAATTCGTGGCCATTAATCTAAGAATAATTGATAACTTTATCTTGGCAGATATTGTTCTTACAGCTGAGAAAGCAACTTTTCACTAAACTTTTCAAGATCGTACTACAAATTTGATTGGGTTTATCACATAATGTTCACATTGACCAAGGTTTGTGCTGCATATTGTAGAGATGGGTTATTCTGAACAATTAAATCAATCTTATTTCTAAATTAATCTTGTATGTTTGCTAATAATTAAAAGTGTTGTTACCACAAGCGATTTTAATAAATAATAAACATTTCAAATTTCAAACGTTTTTGACCTTTTCAAGAATTAAAATCTGTAAATACAATGTAATATTTTCAAATAATATACATGAAGACATACAGTGGGTCCAAAAAGTCACTACCATTCAAAAAATCCACGTATTTTCCATCATTTTTTCAAAAAAAATCTGCACTGTTCAAAATATCCATGTATTTTCTATCATTTTTTCACATAAAGTCCGTGCCGTTTAAAATATCCACGTATTTTCTATCATTTTTGACATAAAGTCCGTACCGTTCAAAATATCCACATATTTTCCATCATTTTTCACAAAAAGTCAATACCGTTCAAAAATTCATGCATTACTTTGGAGTATCAAGTTCATTTTATAGTCTCTTCATTCATTTTTGACACCTTTTTCCACATCATCAATTGCATTTTCCGTTCAGTTGGTCTTCCACTTCTTGGTTTGTCAAACAAGCTAACAGTCTCCAGTAACTTGTTACTCCAAGCCTTGATTATACGATGTTCTTGTGGTTCAATATCATATTGCACACGCAGTTTGCCTCTAACAAGCTTCATGGCATGTCTAGTTTGGTCACATGCAATGAAAAATGAAGCAGCGCAAACTCTATATTCAACCGTGTAGTCACTTGTATCAATCATCTTTATTCAATAAACGACAAAGTGTGAAATATCAATTATGTATATGGAAAAAGACAATCAATTCTTTGTGAAAAATGATGGAAAATATGTGGATATTTTGAACGGTACGGACTTTATGTCAAAAATGATAGAAAATACGTGGATATTTTAAACGGCACGGACTTTATGTGAAAAAATGATAGAAAATACATGGATATTTTGAACAGTGCAGATTTTTTTTGAAAAAATGATGGAAAATACGTAGATTTTTTGAATGGTAGTGACTTTTTGGACCCACTGTATGTCTTCATGTATATTATTTGAAAATATTACATTGTATTTACAGATTTTAATTCTTGAAAAGGTCAAAAACGTTTGAAATTTGAAATGTTTATTATTTATTAAAATCGCTTGTGGTAACAACACTTTTAATTATTAGCAAACATACAAGATTAATTTAGAAATAAGATTGATTTAATTGTTCAGAATAACCCATCTCTACAATATGCAGCACAAACCTTGGTCAATGTGAACATTATGTGATAAACCCAATCAAATTTGTAGTACGATCTTGAAAAGTTTAGTGAAAAGTTGCTTTCTCAGCTGTAAGAACAATATCTGCCAAGGCAAAGTTATCAATTACTCTTAGATTAATGGCCACGAATTGTAAACCTGAAAGTTATTAAATATACAAAATTGAGGTAACCAGGATGTTATGAAACACAATATGTTCGAAACAATCACTAGAAAGATATCAATTTGTACTGCAAACAAATAGGAAAAGAGGAGTAGCAATAGAATGATTTAGATGTGGATTGGAAACAGGTGGTCTTTGAAATTACGTGTAGTGGCAATGTAAGTTTCATTTACTCCTATGAGTTTATGTTTGCAGTTGGCACATCGAACCCATCACTATCTGTAGTGCAAAACACAATGAAACAAGCAAACTAGTCGGCTTTTTTCTCTAAACAAACCTTTCATGCTAAACACTAAGCTGTAATCACTGTTTTAAAAGTCTTTGACAAAGAAATC